>CAJNOJ010000477.1:1767-45701 GCA_905250025.1 Adineta ricciae
CTAACTACACTACACAACCAAAAAATATCTTTCGTGTTCTCTATGGCATCTACGAGATGCCATGCGGGATCGAAAGGGTTAATGTGGTTTACTATAAAAACGTTGAAAGAAAAAATGTCGAAAAAATACGTGGAAAGTGGCGCTATTTTTCGACATTTTTATCTTTCGATATTTTTTCTTTCGACGTTTTCACAGTAAACCGTATCATAGACTAAAGAATAGACACAATGGTATATAATATTCATATCTTCTATATAGAAAAAAAACAATATTGTAAATTTAAATCATATATATATATTATTTATTTGTTATTATAATAGAAGAGAACACATTATATCGATTACTTAAAATATAAATTCTTCTCAAATTTTCATGTTTAGTATTGTGATCTATTAACATGAATAATCGATTATAAGGAATAGAAAAAATATTTTAATTATATTGAAAAAATCCCAACATTTGAAATTCCGAATATGAAACAGAAGTACTTTCACCTCTTATTGAAGTAATAAGAATACGATAACTTCTAAATGACGTTTGTGGATAATATACTGTTTGTAATATACCATATTTTTCTCTACCTGGATCTATTGTAAGACCAGTTGTACCATTATATATTAATATCCAACTTTTTCCTAAAGTTAATTCTGATTTATTTGAATTACTTCCTTCAATTGTAATTGTTAATGGATCACGATAAGACCAACCTTTATTTGTACCTATTTGAAAACCAATTAGAGTAGCTTGTTTAACTTCTAATGTTAAATAAAGACCAGTATTTAAACCACATTGAAATGAAAGAGGTGATTCACTATTACATATACCATGATTTGTATATTCTGTTGAAATATTCCCATCTAAAGCATTTTCTGAGGGTTCCGTAGACCAATAAGTACCTATACTACCACTAGATAATGATGGTGTACTATCACCACCTACAGTTGTATTCCATATAGCAAACACTTTTTCAGTTGTACGTTTGAATATTTGAGAATCTATTTTGAAAAATTTTTAAGTTGATTGATCAACGCAAATTAGAATATGAATACTGTTTGAAATTACTTACTTGTTGCAGTTGTAACCAATCTTGTTGTTGTTATTGTGTTTGTCGTCTTAGTAGTCATGACTATATTGTCTGTTGTTATTATAGGTAATGAAGTTGTTTCAATTGATGTTATTGTTGTCATATGTGTTTGTTTTGTTAAAGTAATTGTAATTGGAATAATAATTACCAAGATAATCATAGTAATTAAAGCAACACCAATTATTATCCGTGATTGTATTCTTCTAACAATCTTAATTCTAAAAAAATATTGAAAATTTCTTTATATAAAACTTTTTAAAAATAAGAATTACTTTGTAGTTGTTGATGATCCATCTATTCTTTGATTGTTTTCGTCTTCCATCATTTATAATCAATGAATTTAGTTTAAAAGAAATTCTTATAAAAAAAATGAAATAGAATACGTCATTTGATTTTTTTGTTAATAAAGTAGATACTTATATACATATGTTCAACAGAATATCACATTTTAAAGCGGAAATTGATAAAAACACTGAAAATGCATCTTTTATTTTATTTTCATCCAAATATTTACAATAATCAATATGATTAAATGACATCTGTTACATTAAAACGATATTTTTTTAACAAATTAACATTTCTGTAACGTTTCATTGACGTAATTCATAGAAAAATCAAGAGATTTTTTTGTTCAGAAGGTCTTTAGTCTTTATTTTAACGTGCTATAAACTATTCTGTATTAAACAATCGAATCTTTATAAGAATTATTATTACTACGAAATTAGAAAGTTACAAGTTCTGTTGATAAAAAACGGGAAAAAAACACTACGTATTGTTTGCGAAATTTTCCAGCAGTTAAATCTGACGTAAAATCAATGAAAAAATTGTTCATATGAAATGTATTTTAATTAAGTATGATAGATGAATTCTCTCGTGGACAAAAAACTGTTTGTTTCCATTTCATTTTTGCATTAGTTAATACGCTGTTTGAAAAAAACAAAATGTTTTGTATCCAATTTTTGATGCTGCAGAAATATCAATTTTTTCTATGCTAATGAAGAATTCCTTTTCTCTTATTTCATCTTTTTTTTCGCCTAATGTAATAAGAAAACAGGATTTTTCTCAGCGTACGACATTAGTCTTATCGAATTTCGTTATTTTTGAAAATAAGAAGTACATGAGTGAAATAAGTTTTACTTTGTAGATTGTAGTTCTTTTGACACTATATCTTCAGGTATATTTTGCCATTTTTTTAAACAATGTATTAATCAATGCAAACAGGAAACGGGGAAAAGACAGTTTTTGTTTGTCCACGAGAGAAGATGAATATTTAATTATCTATTTTTCTTTATTTCTCCGAATAAAAAGTTAGCTCGATATATTCACATCGTGGAATAGATTCTGTATACCATAAAACACAAAAAAGGTTTCTTTATATTTTCGTATAAGTTTAGTTATAAATTCTTCAATTCTAATCAATATCGATTGATCCAAATAACTAATAAATGAGGATCATATTCAGTATCAAAACCACCAGCTATGTCCAAACCAAGATTTTCTAATTCATTTCTAATTAAATAATTTGATAATTTCTTGAATACACGTTAATTTGGGTAAATACTTAATTAAAAATAAAGTTTCGAATTCGCTGATAGAACATTGAAGATACTCAAGATTAGTAAATATGTTACAGAATTGTTCCAACTGATTCCAGTTTTCGAATAGATTTATTAAAATATTTGCACAATTCATCATCATTAACCCTAGTCCGCCCGTGCTTTTTTTACGCACTACAATAGCAACATATGCTTCTATAAAATTATTTTGTCTATGCTAATATTATTATCCTGTCAAAAGGATGCTAGTGCGATGTTCAATATGCTTAAAAACAGTACGAAGAGATATTAGTCCTTTATTTCGAACAATTAATACAAAAAAACTGCTTTATTCAATGTTCGTTACAAACAAATGCAGAACACTTATAACATTTAGTTGAAGTTTTTCTGTCTTTAGATGTTTCACATGCTAAACACCGCTTTCGTTTTTTTTTGTGAAGGATCTTCATTTGATTCTTGTGAATTTCTTTTCGTTACAGGATGACTAACAATAGCTAAAGCACTTTGAATATCTTTATGTAGAAATGTTGAAGTTTTCGAACGAAAGTCCAATAGAGGAGTTACAAAACTAATTCCGAGTTCTTCTATGAATAATCGACGTTGGTATCTCTTGTTTCGATTCCATTCTGGATTTTTCGCCTTCCATAAGATAAAAGCATTCAGAGCCGCCATATCTATCATACCATAAAAAATACATAGTGGCCATCGCTTTGTACCTCGTTGTACCTACAAATAATAGGATAGAAAGATAAAATATTAAAAATATTTTTACTGTATATTTGTGACACATTTGNACGTCAACGACATTGCATGAGAGGAATGGTTGCTGACGACGGCGATGTCGTGTTAATTTGACACGGAAGCAAGTTTCTTTGAAACGTATTTGCCGTAGCAGTCGATCGGCAAAAGCTGTCAAATAAGACTGAACAATATAAAGTAACATTTTCGTCTGATGTTGAGGAAGAGATGAGTTAGTGTTCTCAATCTGTTGCTGGAGACCGGTCAGCCCTTCTTGATATAAAAGTTGGTAATGCTCAATCTTGTTTTCATATTCTTGTAATTCAACATTTAATATGAATCTCTTGAGTTCTTGTAGTATCTTCAGGTGACTGTTGCTCAGCTGCTTTACATCGAGGTTAGGTATGATGGCAGAATCGAAAGATGTAGGTAATCGATGGCATGAAATGCGTTGCTCGAACATCGTCAATTCTTCGAAAACTTTCATTTGTTTCTGTCGGATACTTGTCAATCGATTGATTGGTTCGAACTAGAGAAATATGTGAGAGAAACGATGAACGCTGACGGCTAGATAATACTTACTTGATCGACATTCGAAAAATAAAACGACAATTCTTTCCCGAGCTGTTTTTCATGAATGTCAGCTTTGAATTGGTGTATTCGATAATGATTTGCTCTGATAAAATCAAGATGATGTAAACGAACGAACTCTTTCAGTCTTCCATCGATGATGTCCAACGGAGATAATGCTGGTGGACAATTCAACGATTGATCCGTCAATTCAGTTGTATATTCATTGATCTTATCACATAATAACACCAAAAACTCTTCCAGATACTTTTGAACGACGGTGTGTTGGGTTGATTGTACAATTTTGGAAATGCTTTCCTTTAAATGGAACATACGATAATGATATCATACGCGGATTTGATTATATTGTGTGATACTTACAGGCCACATTTGAACTCTTCTGCCTTGATCGAAAAATGTCTGGTAGAGATATCGCACTTGATCGAGACAGAAGCAATGATCAAGTACTTGAAGCCGTGTGAAGATGAAAGCCTGTTCTTTTTTCATTTTGATTGGATGACTGAGTTGCAGCCGTAATGAATGCAAAAGTAGTTTCTTTGGCATTCTCAAATACCTTGAAGATTTGTGAAATGTAAAAATTTTGTTGTTTGATTCGCGATTGTCGTTATCACTCGATGCATTCACCATATGACTCGATTTCTTCTTCTTCGTTGTCTTCTTTATTGTACTTGATGTCGATTTTTGTCCAGAGAGTGATAATTGATTGAGAGATTTCACTGAATCCGACAGCAGGCTCAGTTGAGATTGGTCTCTTTTGCGTTTCGCTGGTTGTCTCGACTGATCAAAGCTGGTTGCTTGCGTATCTGACAATTGTTCAGATGTTCTGCCATGCCTTGTTTGAATTAACGTGTCAATTTGTTCATCAGTTAGGCCACGAGCTCGACATTTGCGTTTGAAATGCGGGTGAGGGTGATGAGGATTTCATTTCAGTTACTTTTTTTCAACAATAACTTCTACTCATGCTTATTGCGATAGCTATGACGTCTGAAGGGGCATAGCGAATTTGGTTTGCTTCATGAGTTTTGGCAGTTTCCGCCGACTCCGTATAGCGAAATTTCTGAATTTCCCAACATACAGATTAGGTTAGGACTTCTTATACGGGCTATGCGAACATCCATATAAGAGGACCTCACCTAATTTCCAAAGCTTGGAAATTGGGAAGCTCAATTTCCGGAAATTTATTCGTGACTGTGTTTCCGTACAATTTCCCGGCAATCGCTATAACGCATCATATGACCTAATATTTGTGATAATACATTATCAACCAAAAATATGGAAAATTACTAATTATTTGATAGCTTTTAACGACGATTCTTATGTAAATAGAGAGTAAACTATTTTTTTTTCTTCAATTTTTCGTCAATTTATTTTTCTTCATGGGATTCTGTTCGTTCTTGAATTATGGACTAATTACTGTTGATAAAGATTTCGATAATGAAGAATCACATGTCATTTTACGTAATTATGGAACCATTTTTTGAAAAGGACTGTTCGTACGTTGATATTTGACACAATGGAAAAAATAATGATTATAGTCATAGATGGCCTTTCACTACGTTTTCTTTTACAAGCATTTTTGAATACTTTAATCTGTATGAGTAACGTGCAGTCGATATTTAAAGAATAATTCTTTTTGTAAATATAATTATAGCTCCTATCTGTTCCATTTTGTTCGTTTGTATTCATAAGTCAGTATTTTCATTTTCGTAGATATATTATCAATCGACACGTGAAGCTGTATAGATATATTTATGTATATATAATTTTATGACACGTACATATAGAGTCACACATCATTGGCTTTCATTCATTATTACCAAATAAATATAAACAAACGACGGAAGTAATTAAATAAAAGTAATATTATTTTTCATATGCGTAAAATATAACATTCATTGTAGTTCTTTGCTAATCTGGAAAAAGTAAATCTGAAATCACTATAATAATTAATCTTATATATTTTCAGTATTTTCTAGCATAGGTATTTGGATTTATGGTATTAATTAGTAATAATTCAGGCATTTCCATTAAAAATTCATCGAGTGCATTTAAAACACGTTGTCTTGCTATCGTAATTATTGCAATCGATTTATTCAATTTGGCAGAACAATTGATTATTTATTTTTACAAAAAGAGCAACAATTAGATAAATCAAGCGAACGTAAATTTTTTTTCATTTTACTTGGTGTTAGTGCGGGAAGTTTATTTAAACCAATATTCAGCAGTGCACGAATTGAAATTTTAATTTCATTGCTTATTGAAATCGGTGAACTTTTCTGTTATTTATTTATTCTTGAACGAACAGCTGGAGTCATCGCTGTCGCTTTGACTTCCTTTGCAATTGAATTATTTTGTCATATAATCACATTATTCTTGATTGAAACAGAATCTACGAAGAAGGCTATTGCTGATAAATTAAGCAAGTTTATCCTTCGATTGTTTTTTATCGTTGGTGTAAACTTTTATTCTCTATTAACATTATTTCTCAGTCATGAATCTCGTTTCCGTCAAACACTTTTTGAAATTAGTATGATTTTCTCAATTTTTATGGCTGGTATTAAATTAAATTTAAAATTGGAAGTTAAACCAGTTGAAAAACCATTCGATAAGAAGTCGATAACTGAATTAAAGAAAGACACCGAATCTGCGTCGATACGCCCAAATATTACTCTTGCTTTGGTAGGCGAAAGTAGAATAAAGGAGTACTGGATGTATGGAAATTATGCATTCTCAGGGCTTGGTTCGATGCTGCTTGGCATTTTAATAATTGTTTTGGCTATTTTGGAATTGAAAGAAAATTATGATAAATTACCAATATATGATCGAATTATATATATTTTTTTCCTTATCTCAACTTCTATCCCACTTCTGTCAACGCTATTGCTACAAATTTTAGGGGTGTGCATCGTTTACGTTTTTTTGGTTGATGAGTATGGACCTTTGTTATTTTCCTCGTTTCCTTAAATAATGCATTATATTGGGTGAGGATTACGTGATGGTAAAAAGAATATTATTGTAGGTAACGATCAGGAATATTTTGATGCCATTATAACACAAAATTCGATTTCTAAACTTTATTTTATCTAAAAACTCTCAATCTCTAATTTTGTTTCTCACTTAAAGTAAATCAATGAATCGATTGAATCCAAATTGAATTGTTATTGTCAAGCTTGTAGACAGATGTTTGTTTTAATTATACAGTAAAAAACATTAGTTCAATTGACGTCACTATCTTCTAACAGAATATTTTTTTCCTTCTATGAAGTAGAGAGAAAAGAAAAACTTTTAGCTATAACTAGTAATTATAATAACGGTATGTAAGGTTCCCCAATTCAAAAATCAAGTAAATATTTTTTATTGGTTTGTTTGTGTAATTGGATAGGGCTCATCAAGCTCTACAAAACTCCCTATTCTGATCTTTTTTCCAAGCTGTTCTTGTTGAGAAATGATCCTGGCAACACTGGCTACTTCACTCGTTTTTAACCAAAAACCAGCTCGTTTCTCATGGAAAAATCGACTTTTCGCGACTAGTTTAGACTTTTTTCGGAGGGGCAAAATGCGTCCATGCGACGCAGTTTTTCAGCCTACGTCGAATGGGATAGTTTTCAGATCGACGGGGTGAAATTTTTCTCTCGCGATTTCCTGGTGAAAGAGAAAATCCTCGATCGATTCAGTGGCTGGTTTCACTTCGCCGCAAAGCCTTCAACTTGAGATAGATTCGTCGTAAGCTCTATGACCTTATATCATTTTGTTCCTTGGGGGATGGCGAACAAAAGTATATACCAGTTTCTCTTAATGTCTTTCTTGGGCGGAGAATGGCCAGTCGTTGTATAAATCATTGACCTCGCCAAAATGTAATTTTTCTTGTCCACAGAAATTTCTAACTAAGTGTGCATGACGATCAGATATCTATCAGATTGTAACAGCTACAACATTGTAAGAGAAGCTTCTGCAATACCTTCTAGCCGCGTTACACATGTTCCGAACCACGCCGAAGGCTAATTCCTCCTGACAAGAACTGCGACAATGGTTCGCTTCGAAATATAAGTTGAGAGTTTCAGTGCTTTTTGAGAAGCTTTCCACTGAAGCTCAGTTTTCGGATGGGAATGTATTCGAACGACACCTTTAACCCTAGTACGCCCGTGCTTTTTTACGCACTATAATAGCAACATATGCTTCTATAAAATTATTTTCTCTATTCTAATATTATTATCCTGTCAAAAGGATGCTAGTGCAATGTTCAATATGATTAAAAACAGTACGGAGAGATATTAGTCTTTTATTTCGAACAATTAATACAAAAAAACTGATTTATGCAATGTTCGTTACAAACAAATGCAGAACACTTATAACATTTAGTTGAAGTTTTTCTGTCTTTAGATGTTTCACATATTGAACACCGCTTTCGTTTTTTTTTGTGAAGGATCTTCATTTGATTCTTGTGAATTTCTTTTCGTTACAGGATGCCCAACAATAGCTAAAGCATTTTGAATATCTTTATGTAGAAATGTTGAAGTTTTAGAACGAAAGTCCAATAGAGGAGTTACAAGACTAAGTCCGAGTTCTTCTATGAATAATCGACGTTGGTATCTCTTGTTCCGATTCCATTCTGGTTTTTTGCCTTCCATACGATAAAAGCATTCAGAGCCGCCATATCTATCACACCATAAAAATACAAAGTGGCCATCGCTTTGTACCTAGTTTTACCTACAAATAATAGAATAGAAAGATAAAATATAAAAAATACTTTTTACTGTATATTTGTGACACATTTGATCAACAGTATCAACGGCTCCCTTGGTTTTGTTATAATCCAAAACAATAATTGGTTTTCCAGTCTTTTTGTCCACGTGATTATCATGATGTTTAGAAGAAAGTAATAATACAGCTTTGTTCTTTTTTGGTACAAAGGAAACTAAAGTTAAATTAGCATCAAAGCCAAAAAGCGAAGAACCAACTTCACGAGTTTTATCAGATAAAAATTCCATAAGCATTTCTGATTTGTTTTTTCGTAATGCTCCTATAAGAGTAAGATTCTTTGTTTGAAAATTTTTTGCCAACGGAACGCTCGTAAAAGAATTATCCATTGTAACCTTTCTGTTTGAACCATAAAATGGCTTGAGCAATTCTAAAACTACATTTTCACCTACATGTTTTTGTTTTTCTTGACCTGGCTGTCGTCCAATATAAGGAAATGCATTCAATACAAAATATGCCTCTACATTAACACATAGCCAGAACTTTAATCCGTATTTGTCAGGTTTCTTCGAAATAAATTGACGAAATGGACATCTTCCACGAAATCCTAGTAATTGTTCGTCGATAGTAAGATTAAGTCCTGGTATATAACATGTTTTTAAATTATCTTGAAAATCTGAACAAATTTCACGAATTGCTGCAAATTTATCCGTTTGCTTTTTCTTTTCTCTTGTTGTTTTATCATCAAATCTCAGACGTGAAATAATTTTGTCAAAACGAGTTTTTTGACATAGTTGCTTTGAATATTGGAGGTTTTAAAGGACTTGTTCTCCGTAAGGATCGTAAATCTCTCTTTGATCTTCCTAATAAACCAGCAAGCAATAATATTCCAATGCAAGCTTTCAATTCTATCATTGTTATTTCTTCTTTTTTATCTGATGCGGTGTTTCGATCACATTCCATATTTCAGTAAATCAAAATTTTCTCCATGATTTTTTCCGACATAAGACAAATAAATGCATCTTCGATAGATGCTATATGTTCAGCAAGTTCGGTCGGCCCAGATTTCTCGATGTTATCATTGAGAGAATTTATTTTTGTTGAAGCAGGTGGAATTGAAGACCAGACCATTCCAGAGTTAGAAGTATATAAGCTTTTTCGTGTAGAATTTTCAATTAATTTAACATCTTCTAAATCAATTTCATCATCAATGTCTGACGTTTGACTTTCGTTATTTTCTGTTTCTGAACCACTTTGTTCGTCATTAGAATTGTCAACTTCGCTATCTTCTTCAATCCGATTGTTTATGACCGTTTTTAAAATATAAAAAGAAATCTTAATCTAAAAAAAAGAAAGGTAGAAGTACCACATGATGAACGAATATCTTCGATCCCGAAGTTAATCGTATGACTTATCCGAGATGAATCATGTATCATTATATACTTCTGAATAGATTGTAGTTAAGTATACAATTAAAATGGTATATATAACTTTTAAATTTTAACTGAAAACTGAATTTGTTTCTTAATCTAGTTTTATGTTAAATAGGGATGAAATTGTATTTTCTTGCATTGAAGGCTTGTAATGGGATGTAATAGAAGAAATGAGTTTCCATTTTAGACTACTGAACAGTTATCTGTTCATAATAGATGATAAATAATCACTTCAACTCGGAATTAGCAAAATATTACAGTGCATTTTCAAATTTTTGCGTTTGGGTCAAAAATGACCCATGTTGGGCGGACTAGGGTTAATAAAAATCACGTGTGCTGAGCCATTGCTTATGAACACAACAAGAGTCATAGTTCGTCAGTTTCAGTGAAATTCAACTAATTTGAAGAAATTTTTGTTTTCTTTTCTTAATAGAGTACGATAGTTTCCATGATATTATTCTTATGGAGTCCATACATGTAATACTTATAGCAATAAAAAGCAGAGTAAATATAAAAGATGTACAATTTCTAACTATCAAGAATGTAGGATGGATGGACGTTGATATTAATCTTTATTCTTAATTTCATTTCCATTAACACTCTGTGTCACTTTGACCTGAAGAATAAACAGAATGCGTACTTCGTGATCACTGGGGCATGTGCATATTTTCCATTGATATATATGAAAACCTGATTTCATATATAATAAATAGTTTGACGTTTATCCTAATTGTATCTTTCCTTCGTTTCACTAATTCACGTATAAAATCACTGTCTGTCTTTTAAAATAAGTATTTTTAACAGAAAGATTTTTTATATTTTTTTTCATGAAAAAGTTTATTCATATGTGATGAATTTATGTATTCATTAAATCATCGCGTATTCTAATATATTATTTATCATCTATAAGATTACTTTATCTGATTCTATCGTTCATTTCTTGCATTTTAGCAGATCTCGTCGTCACCATATTCTATCTAGTTTCTTACATATACAATGAACACGAATATATCTAATCATATAAATATTACTATTGGAGATGATTCGACTAATTTATACAATTTTCTTTCAAATAATAGTATATTCATAATATTTTTAACATTTGATATTCTATCCATTCCAATGCATCTTATGGCTTTTGGTTTATTCCTTTTCAACAAAACTATTCGTTCTGCATCAAATAATTATATTGTTTTTTACATCTTATGCAGTTCTTTTCTTATGGTTTCTGTCGATATTCCTTTTTATATCGATTTATACCGACCTAAGCCAACTATCCAAGTAACGAATTTCGTATGCAAGTTTTGGTCCTTTATCGACAATACTTTTTTCTATTTAATTGCTTTTTTCATTGCATGGGCATCATTTGAACGACATCTTCTTATTTTTCATGCTGCTATATTTAATGTTAAATGGAAAAATCTTTGTTTTCATTACATTCCACCAATTCTTATCATTATTTACGTAATATCATTTTATATTTATGTTGTTTTCATCTATTTTTGTGTGGATTTAGTAGATATTGATACGAATACATGTTTTTATAGTTGTTATTTAGGTGATCCATATTTCGGTATGTGGGAAGCATGTTTTCATACAATATTTCCGCCAATATGCACATTCTTGTGTAATTGTGCACTTTTATTTCGAGTTTATCGATCAAAACGTCGTCTTCGACAATCAGTAGATTGGCATAAATATCGAATGATGATATTGCAACTTATTTCGATTGTATCACTTTATCTTATATTCAGTATACCATATATGATTACTCTTATATTATCTATTGTAGCTTGGACACCTTTCATAGGTGGATTAGCTGGAACGTTCTATTTTTTCCTAGTTTTTATTCCATTCCTTTTGCCTTTTGTTTATTTATTATCAATACCAGAACTAAAATTGAAAATAATCAGAATTTTCAATTATCAAACTTTTAATCGAATACGACCTATCACGTCACAAATCCGAAGCAAACCAAATGTTCCTGACATCAAGTAAAATACAACATCAATAACTTCAAAGAAAAGAGAAGATTTCATTATGTTTTTGAATGCAATTATTTAATGAACATTGACATATCTACACATATACACACATGGAAATATTGTATAGTTCTTTTTTATTTTAAACATTTTAACTACAGTAGTTTAATATAAAAAGTTCAAAAAAATAATCACACCCTCACCCTTTCTACACGTCGGTGTTATGAGCGGCATCTTCTTTCCTTTTATTCAGATTCATGTGTCATATATTTTCCAATCTGCCAGATATGCATCTATAATGAAATTTTCCTCTGTTTTTGACACTCTTTCGTCCATCTAATGTCATGAATTTTCTCGTCTTGCTATCTTCTTATACACAGCTCACGGATTGTTCTGACGATGGTAATTCTAACTGTCTCAAAGAATATCACGCTTTGAAAACCTTCGGATGTTCACATTTTGATAAATCTGACAAAAATAAATCATTTCGGAAAAGTAGAAAAATTGTAATTTTTGCTTAAAAAACCTGTTCTGAAATGATTAATTCTCTTTCTCGTAGAGAAGAATCTTAGAAACATAAAATTTTTGGTTGCTTGTATGTTCGCAGAGTAAAAAAAAAAAAACATCGAAAATCGATTTTTTGAGAGCTTATAGACGATGATCAGGAGGATTCTAGTGATTTAAAGATAAAAAGCGAAGTATTTTCCTGCAATACGATCTACATACGAAAACCGCTGTGTGCGCTCTTGAAAATCGGCAAGTAGCATCGATATATGTACCACTCAGTAAAGTGAAGAAAAGGGATGATACAGTTATCCTTCAATGTGAAAGTTCTACAAGTTCAACTTTCTTTTGCGCAAGACACTGAACTGAAACGTATACATGAACTTGGCAAAAAGACAAAACTAGAGTGTACCTCTTTCATTTTTTGAACATGTGTAAAGCGATGCTTTGCTAAGAGTCTAGTTTTATTGCAAGCATATAAAGCGTAACATAATTTGAAATTACTTTATTCCTAACTGTATTGATATTTCTTCAAAATATCTAGTACTCTATTTAACATTTAGTATAAATATCTAACCTATGCTGAAAAAAAAACTTATATACACCATAATGCATGAAAAATATGACATCTGAAGTCAATACTTCTACGAGAAAGAGCTGAGCGAGTCTAAAGACGAGCGTTACTTGTTTTTTCAAGTTATTCAGTGCATAAGATCTCAGGACACATATATGGGTCGCCCGAAGCCAAAAGCTTAAATATTTAGTAAAATCTTCACTATTCGAGACAAAGCTGTGAATAAAAATATCCAAAAACTATCAAAAAAGATTGTCATATGTTAACGATGGTTAAGTTCACCACCACCAAGATGGATACGTCCGGTAGTTCGAAAGATTATTGACCAGAAGCGCAACAATTAACATAACTACGGCACCTGTCAGAATTGGCATGAATATATAGAGGAAATTTGCCCATGGCAATTCTGGTTGAGTTGTGACGGCAATCAGTGCCGTGGCACCACCTGGCGGATGGACCGTTTCGGTAAATTGCATTACGACGATACTTATTGCGACGGCAAGAGCAACTGTGACTGAATGTTCAAAACGATCAAAGGCTACACGACATGTACAGCCAACTACGGCCGAGAAAAAATGACCACCAATGACGTTTCGCGGTTGTGCAAGAGGTGATTGCGGCGCACCGTAGATGAGCACAGCCGATGCACCAAACGATCCAATCAGAAACATCAAGTTGTGACTAAATGGAAAGAAACAAGAACTAGCAAGAATAATTCGGAGAAGATCTTGAATACTTCCCTAGATGAAAGATTTCTTGTCGTTTAAGGACATTCAGACGTAAACTTACGGTATGAGAAGGCGATAATGCATCAGAGCAACGATGAGAATGCCAAGAAACGAGCCAACAAAACTCCAAATATATTCATGCCAGGCAATTCGTTTCGGTCGCATCTCATGCCCACTAGCAAATTTCTTTAAATAGTTCAAAAACCAAATCAGAATGATTTTCCATGTCGAAGATTCTTCTTCATCATTCTCTATCTCGTTGACGTCAGAATTCACGCCATTATAGTCATCGTAATATGAATTATCGTCTTGTTCTGTAATATCAATTTGAAAACTGATTGAATACAAAGATAATACATCTATTTCGCCTTCATCGGTTATGGTCGTTGTCGTGAAACTGCTGTTCGTCGTGTAAGTGCCCGTGGAAGAACGTCGTGAATACAGGTGAAACATGTGCAAATGTATATTTACAAAGTGCGCTTTTCTCTTCTCTTTATCGAAATCTATTGTTTGTTCGAGCCGAAATTGATCATCGACCGATAACATATTTGTCTCACCTTGAGCGATCGTCAGGGTCGATGCATACTAGTTTTCAAGTCACTTTCAATGTAATTCAGCGTGGAGATGACGTACTACCAACATGTATTTTCACATCTTATTCCGAAGTTTTCCATCACGTATGTAATCATAAACTACAATAGGATAAAGAGGATGCGTCGAAATCTAGGTAAAATGAGTTGCCAGCAGATATTGCTCTAAAAATCCGTTTTTCATATTTTTTGCCAGCATAATGGCTTAAGATCTTGCATTTTAACCAATAATAATTTGGCAGAAAATGTCTACATAACAACGACTACGAACCATGATTTGGACGCAATACATCCACATCCCTCAACAGATTCTTATCATTTGGCTCCTCGCCGCGTAGTGATATTTTCTTAGGTGAAAGTTATCATGCATGTTATTGAATGCTTTGTTGTCGTTTTCTATCGAGAATTTCACCCATGTCTACCCTCGCCATGGTCAGTCGGCCGTCTTTCCATATCTTTCTAGGCTTACAGAATCAACATGGAAAGATATGTAGCTATAATTAGTACGAGAAGTGGACACATAATGAGCAAGCGTACAATCATGCAACTTTATGTATAAGAATCCGAGAAAATTTCACCAATCGGGCTCATTTTCGAACGCGCCTGAGATATTGATGAGATGATACTGTCTAGAGAATTTCAGCTCAATGAGATTCTTCCATCGGATCAACTGACAAACAGACGGTCATGCTGAGGGATTCTAGTAGTATACTCATTTTTTAAGTCAACAATCAGCTTGAAATATAGTCCGGTTACGAGAATATTTTGGTCTTGACTATGGCAGGTTTACGCTGTTTGAATCAAATGAATTCTACTTTTACTTTAAAGGAGTTGTCAGCGTCGACCGTAAGACGACTTCTTACTTGTCTGAGTCAGTTATATCTGTTACTTCAAACTATGAAAGTGATAGTTATTATTATGATCACGAGAAAAAAGAATTGAGTATGAAACTTTTGGAAACAAATCCATATACAGAACAATTACGACAAGTTTACTCACATGTACGACATTTTGGACACATATTCGCACTCGAGTGTATTCCAACTCTGATCACATTTGTACCAAGTGGAACTCGATGAGCTCTATCGATTCCAATCGTAAAAACTTTTACTCGCCCTCACCCACACCCACCCTCAATCGTCTATCGTTGTAAAACTCCATTATGTATACATAACGATTGATCACGATAGTATAGTGACAATGTCGATTGCTTCAGTCGTAGTCGTTTAAACAAAATGAGAACTCATATTCTATGCATGAAATCAGTTTCGTTGACAAATATTTTGCTTTTCTTTCGTTGTCGTTTTTCATATAAAAAAATCACATTCAAGAAAAGCCTCAATTAATTGAATTGAATGACTAAATAAATATTGATAAAGATCAAAATAATTGAAAAGTAATGCTGATGGATGATGACATTGTGAGAAAAAAATTTCTATTTAAATCATTATTTGCATTTTAGTTAACAATAGAAAGTAGTTATGCGAAGACAAATTATTGCTGTTTATTTCTTAATTTATTCTGTCAGGTTAGATTTTTAGAAAGATTTTCCTTATTTAGAAAATCTTTTCTTTTAGTTTATCAAGTAAATCTTGTTTCAAGAGGACTATTTTCGTATAGTTATTTATTTAACTAGATTCGGAAATTTGTTCAACAGCAACTTGGTCGAAAGATGCAATTACAGTTGCTGGTGGACATGGTTACGGAAATAAGCTTGAACAATTAGATGAACCATCGGGGTTGTATCTTGATGAGAATGATACCATATATGTTGCAGATCGTGACAATAATCGAATCATGATGTGGCAACAGAATACAACAATTGGCCAATGGGTTGCAGGCTTAAAGAACAATGGAAATGATACTCAGCAAGTTCGATTATATATGCCAGAAGATATTGTGGTCGATAAGAATGGTACAATTTATATTACTGATGCAGGAAACTATCGTGTTGTCCGTTGGAATTCAGGTGAAGATGATGGCGAAGTTCTTGTTGATCATATTCAAGCTGTTGGGGTTGCGCAAGATAATCAAGGATTTATTTATATTTCGGAATATGCCAATGGACAAGTGACAAAGTGGAATTTTAACAATGAAGAGTTTGACGGAGAAATTGTTGCTAAGAATTTAGGTCACACAAATCTGATATTTATTGATCAAGACCGATCAATTTACTCGGTAGGACTTTTAGCTAATCGAATACTGAAAACTGTTGAAGGAAATGATGAACCGATCGTTATTGTTGGCCAATATAGCCCTTTGGATAATCGACTTGATCAACTTAATCGTCCGTCAGGTGTGCATGTTGATAAACAAGGATCAATTTATGTTGCCGATAAAGAAAATCATCGAATTATGCGTTGGTTAAAAGATGCAACAAATGGAACATTGATTGCTGGCGGAAATGGTGGGGGTTCGGCATCTGATCAATTGCATTATCCTTCAGATGTATTTCTTGATCGAGAAGGAAACTTATACGTTACAGATACTTGGAATGATCGGGTGCAAAAATTTCTTATTGATCGAAGTTCTTGCCAAACGAATTAATTAATAAAAGTCGAATTTCGTTTAGAAGAACGAAGTCCAGCTTTAGATTTGTCAAGTGTTGACATATATCTTCAACGCATATATCGTACTTTAACACTATTTGCTTCGATCGGCCACTCGCGGTTAACTGTTGACAACTTTATAGTCAATCTTCCTCCCTTGAAGTCAGAACAACTAATTAATTCCTCCGTAGATGATAAGAAAGAGGTAGTTTTGAGCCATCATTCCCCACCATTCGGAACTGTTCGGCGAACTCTAACAAGTTCATTATATTTTTGTGCCCAAAACATAAAATATAATTTAGAACAAATTAACTTTAAATTTCAGCACCTCCACCTCGATTGATGCCTATCCAAACGTATGATAGTACAGTGTAGGAATATGATCAAGAATATCCGAACGAGTTTTCATAATTTGAAAGTTGTGTTGTTTGAAGAGTAGAAAGTTAAAAATATCTAAGTTCTTTCTTCTTCTAATCCTTCATGACAAAAAAAGATGACGTTGTAATCTTCTTCCAGACTTAATATTTTAAACAGTCACATTTTAATCCTAGATTTTCCTTGATAAAAAAAGCTCATCTGCATTCTCCTCTATAAAATTCATAGAAATTCACAGTAACGCGTTATTCAATGATGCATCTTACTCAAACTCAACAAATTGCATTTGTATTTAGTATCATATCAACTATTGAATGCATATTTGTTTGTTTTGTATCTTTAATAGTACTAATTATTATTATTTATAATTTATTTCATGAACAAATCAAACATAACGATAGACCAATACTTATTCTTTGCATAAATATGTATTTATGTACATTTGTCTGTTCATCAATACTTGTTGCATGTAATATACAATCCATATTAGGTGATATTTATCAAATTGATTTCGATTCATTGAGTTGTATTCTAGTAGGATATACATATAGTGCTTTTATTTGTAATCTGTACATATCTTTTGTTAACCAGGTAGTCATTTTCATTTATTAAAAATAATTCACTTTTTTTTGTTTTTGTTCCTATTAGGCATTCTTTCGTCTATGTCGTGTTGTTTACTCACAATATCGATGGTTACAGTTTTCATCATTATATATCATTGTACCTCCTGTTCAATTGATTCTGGCTTTTATTCTTTTATATCCAGTTTATATGTGGCATGATTATGTTTATTTAACAGAAGATCATTATTGCTATGTACCAATATTAAGAATTCGCGGTTTTCTTTGGATTTTTTTCATTATTTATGGCCTACCTGTCCTATTGTTGTTATCTATATATATTCGTATAACTTTATTCCTTCGAAGACAAACAAGGAATCGAATGTTTGTCCTTCGAAGGCAACAAAATCGTGATTTAATTGCCATTCGACGTATTTTAATAATTGTTGGAATTTTACTTTTCTTAGGCGTACCAGCTATGATCTTTATGATGATGACGTTTATTACAGGTAAACAACATCCATTAACTTTTCGAGTTTTACTATTAACAACTGGAGTGTCTTTGGTAGTGTTGAGTTTTATAATCGTATTTTCTGTTATTCAATTAAAAAATATTATCTGGCAAGCTTTTAGGTCAAACATAATAGTTCCTTCAATTCATTCTGTAGCGGGTACTAATCAAAGAAGAATCAATAACGCCATTCACTAGTTACAAGATTTTTCGTAATAAATTGAGAAGAGAGACATATTTAGAACAAATAGCGCCCATCCATTGGATTATAAACATTTATTCCTCGATTCTCTTCCAATTATTCAAAATAAAAAATCATTTTACTTTCACTTATTTTGTCTCCTCTAAATAATTGAAATAAACGTCTAATCGGTCGAACAGTCTAAGATGAATTACATAGGGAGTTGTTTGAACAACGATACTCGATCGAATATTGGGAAATTTCTCAATTTTATTGGTTGTAAATCAACGTTTCCTATCATTCTCACATTTCCTTCATAATCATTTGTCCCTGCAAACTTTGTCAAAAGTGTCGTTGACAACACGTCGATGTTGAAAAACGGTATCGTGTGACAAATTTTGTGAATCAAAAAAGAGAAAATTTTAATTATTGGATTATCTCACTTCCAATGAAATTACACTCAAGAAAATCATTGCATATTCATGTGATAAAGAAGAGCACATTCCTCCATTACTTTTTCCAAGAATGAATCGATGTGGAACTTTGTGATTGTGCAACTGTGAAAATATGCGGTAACGAACAGTCAGCACATCTTCTTTTAGACACTTTCTATGCATTCACTATGAAAAATTGTTGAAATGATCCGAATACAGGGGATATTTGAAATCACATTCGCTCGAAATTCTATTGACTTAAGAACATTGTTGAAGTGAAAAGTACACGAGAAACGATGGATTTGTTGTGAAAGGAAAAACTTTGCTCTTTCTGCACACGATGAATCGATCGAAGATTTTTCATCGATCCCTTCAAGCAACAAAATACAATGATGAATTTTGTAATTCAAATTAAAAACAAAATGTTATTTTTCATAGAAGAGAATTTTGTTTGTCTAAATGAATTTTTATTTCAAAAAGATAAATTTCATCGTATGCATGTATCTGCATTTCTTTTGTTGGACAATAGAGAGCTGATGCGTTGTTTTTCCAAGAAAACATCTCGATTAACTGACAGACAGTTTGTGAAACCTTGTCATTGGTTTTGCTTACGACGAATTCCAATGGAAATATCGAACGTGAGAAAAACGAAATCACAAAGACTATAACGAGTGTAAAAGAAAAATCACTAATTGATGCTTATTTAGAATAAATTTTATCAACTGAGTTAATCGGATGAGCACTTCCAGATCTTTATAATGAACTAATTGTATTAATATCACCATCAAATGTAGAAACCAATGATTATTCTCTTCTTGGACAAATCACCTCGTCTGGAATCGTTCCAAACAATTTCCTTTACAGTTCAAATCCTATAACATTCACCAGCGAATCGTTTCTTGCTTATATATATATCAAATCTTGATCAACAAAATCAATTGATTTATGTTCAATCTTAAAATCTCTGTAGTATTAAACTCGTGGATCTATATATTTGATCAATTATGTTGATTTGATTGAATTGAATTTAAACTTCATAAGGGTCAACTACCAAACGGAGCTATGAATCAATTGAGATATTTATGTCGAGGTAGTCGTTTAATATCGAACCATAGGGAGAAGTAAATGGAGTGTTGTATATTGTGATCGTGATGATCAATGTTTGAACAGTCTTGTTGTAAAGGTAGGATTAGCAGTATGATTAGATTTGATAATTTTAGTTGTCTCTTCGTATGAATGTATTATTTAATTCGTTTGATGTTGTTCTAGTATGAATACGAATATAAATTATACGTTAAATAATTATGATCAAAATGAGTTAAACGCATCGGTTTTGTTTTATTGGTGATCTTCAATTTTAAATGATATTAGATATCGCAATTATCAGTTTCAAATGGTGATTATGTAAGGAAATGATTTTTCATTGTAAACAGAATGGTGAATATTTTGAGAATGAAAAATGTTTCTATTAAATTTATTCCAGAAAATATAACACAAAATTAGTCAGTCCTTCAACGCACCATATAAATTCACCAAATCGAAACCGTCAAAGTATTCAAGTCACAGTTTCCTCCAACAGTTAACGTCTTGTACAACTTGCATTTATATTTCTTCCTCAGAATCGAAATTTCACACTGAATAAATAATCTTTCAGACCAATTTAGATGGTAACAATCGTTTCAATGCCCGTCCGAGTAAAACTACGAAGAAATAGGATGATTTTGCTGATTGGATGTGTTCATCGTCACCAGACGAATCTTTATAGTCGAATGAAAGATATCAGAAAGCGTTATTAGCATATTTAGGAAGGATTTATCATCAAGGCGCTCATATGTCAAAGAAAATGATGAATTGGAGAAACAAAACAGAAAGATGGTTGGAATTGATTGTGTTTAAAGAAATTATGTTTCAGATGCGGGAATGTCGATCTGTAAATAGAAAGATAATTCTCGAATTACTCGTCGAATCAACGGTTTGAAATTTATTTTTGAATTTAATCCAAAATCATCGTCACAAAGCCATGGTTTCGATGTTTCTCCATCGAATTTAACACAGATAATCGATTGTCAAAATACGGTATAATACCAATAAAGACGGTAGACGGCACTAAAATCTTATATTCCGCCGCGATCTCTGGCACGTCTACTCTCTCTTTCATATGTACTAAAATAATAAAAATAAAACTATAGCTTCTGGACGAGTAAATTTAGTAAAGCGCATGATGTTTGTCTTGTCATCCGTTTCTCGAAGAAAAATAGCAGTGCTTTTACAGACCGAAATATTTACTGAATTTTATCAAAACATCGCTTGTATTAATAAATACATTAAGGAAAAGAATATTACCTGAAAAGAAAAAAGAAAATTTTCAAGAAGTCATACAGACTCGTTTATTTTAAAAAGCAAACAGTATCTAAGATGTTCTTCCCGAGTACTAAAATTACCTTGAGACGAAAACTTGTTTTTCTATTTTTAAAACGCTTCTGTTGATTCAACAAATGTCTCAATATAAAAGCTTCCGATTTTTTTCGTCCCATTAAGCACTCTTATAGATACAATCCACTCATAAATTATTTCAACAATGTACTCGGCAAAGAATCGAAAAGCGGTAAAACCAATTGAACAAAAGGTTTCTCTTCAATCATCGTTCGTTTGATATCAAATAACTGTTTCTGATCTCATTTAGGATCCAAATACAATTATTCAGAGCCATATCATCAAAAATATCAATGCGGCCAATGTTTTAGTTACTGAGTATGACGTCATTCACAAGGAAAGACCAATATCATGTTGGAAACGAGATTTGCTTATCCCTCGATGGCTATTGTTAACATTAGTTACATTGGGTATTCTCGCCATTGCTGCATTTATGATCTTTGCGACAATTGTCACTTTGCAAAAGTCAGGAAACGGAGGACCATGTAAAGTGAACAGTGATTGTCGACAAGATCTTGGTCTGATGTGTAACAATTATCGCTGTGGATGTGCGTATTCACATTTTTGGAGTGAAACGTATTTGACATGTGAACGACGACGAATGATCAATCGAACGTGTGTCAATGACTCAGAATGTGACATTTTAGCAAGGCTTCAATGTTTCAATGTCACGCTCAGGTAACTGAAGAAAGAAATACCAAAATGTTTGTATGATGAATTTGTAGTAACGGCGATGTTCAACTTCAATGTCAATGTAAAGCTGCATTGAGATGGAACGGAGTTGTGGTAATCATTTGAACGAAGGACTTCAATGAAAAATCGATATCGAATTGCATTTTAGTGCAGAGATGAAGCACGGTACAATGAATCATGTCCGAATGGCGAAGGTTGTGATACGACACGATATTTATATTGTGATACATCATTGGGAAACATATGTCAATGCAATGCATCAATGTTTTGGAATGGAAATAGCCAACGTTCTGGTACATGTGAATATAAACGAACAGTGAATCAATATTGTTATCCATATGATGATAGTTGGTGTGATTATTCTGCACCAATGGGTCAAGGTCTCATATGTGCTAGGTATGCCAATCCATATGGAAGTGAATATGGTGAGAAAAGATTTTCTTCGTTTCAGATATCTTCACATGATTTCATATTTCAGGTGTTTGTCAATGTGGATCAACACAGTTTTACAATGGTACACCTTCATTAGGTAATGGCTATTGTGAACCATTACGTACATTCAATAAATCATGTGCAGCAACTTCAAATTGTGATTATCGAAAGAATTTAGTATGTACAAACAATCTCTGTTCATGTCCATTGGGTACAAATTTCGATCCGTCAACTATTGTTTCACCTGGTATCGCAGGTTATTGCAAACCAGCAGCAACTTATCTGGATAATTGTACATCAGTTATTGTATGCAGTACATCACAAGGTCTCTATTGTGATTATACGATTTGGGGATCATCGACAGTCGGTCAATGTTTATGTAATTCAAGTTTTACCTTTTGGGACGGTTCAACATGTGCAAATAAGTTATCCATTGGTGGAAAATGTACAACAACTGTCGAATGTAGTTCGGGAGATGGTTTATTTTGTAGTAATTATTCTCAATCCATCGGCACATGTGATTGTGATAAAAATCATTTTTGGAATTACACTTGTATTCAAAAACAATTGTTCAATACCAGTTGTACATCATCGTATGTTTGTGATGACAATCGAGGTTTATTTTGTCAAGGTACAGGTGGTGCTCTCTTTCAAAAATGTGATTGTTACAATATAAGTTATGTATGGGATTCATTATATGTGACTAATCGTTCAAAAACATGTATTTTGAAACTGGGATTTGGTCAATCAACATGTTTTGGTGATATGGAATGTCAAGATTATCGATATTTGAAATGTTCTAATGGCACATGTTTATGTAATTATGACATGTATTGGGATGGAAATGTTTGTCAAGATAAACGAAATCATTCAGTTGCATGTGCAAATACATACGAATGTCGAGATTTTTCACCAGTTAATTTGATTTGTACAACAACTCCCACAGGATTGATGGCATGTCTTTGTAATATTTCATCATATTGGGAACCGTGTACGGCGACATGTCTAACTGCTAAACATGTAAGTACCTCATCTCATTAGAATTTCTATTCAATATGTTCTTTTTAGCGTCATCAACCTTGTACATTAGTGTCAAATTGTTCCACACAAGAATGTTCAAAACTTGAGAATTTACAATGTATAAATGATAGTGTTTCTAATCAAACAAAATCTGGTTGGTGGTATGTTGTGACAATGTGTTTGTTTCTTAGACGTTATTGTGTTGATTATTTAGTAATTGTACGAGTATTCAATGGTGGAATGGAACATATTGTCGTGACAAAGGTATTCCATCTTGGGGTGGCAATGCAAGTGCTGCTTGTAATGCCACATATCAATGTGCAGATTACAATTTAGTTTCGTGTCCATTTGGTTCAAGTTCGATAGTATCTGTTGCTACATGTGAATGTGCGACAACGAAATATTGGGTAAAAGAAACATTTCAGTCAAATTGTGATTTTGTTGGAGATTTTTAGAATGGAATAACTTGTATTGATCGAGTACTTCACGGTGATCCTTGTATCGATTGGACGCTCAATCCAGTGAATACATCAACATGTTTATCAGCTGCTGGAGCAGGTTTAATATGTAATCATTCGAGTAGTTATGGCAATGGAACATTTGCAGGGACGTGTCTATGCCTAAATGGTACGAATTGGAATGCGACTTTTTCTATATGTGCTGCTCCACCTGTCAATTCTGGTTAATGAACTCTTTCGTGTGTGTTTTTGCGCTCAAGAAACATTTGCTTTGTATTCTGAAATATTGTAAGTATTTTGTCTCAACATAAAACTTCACTTTTTTGAACAAATTCTAAGTAATAATAAATAGAGAAACAAACATAGATTACTCCGTTTGATGTAAATAATTGTTCGATATAGGGACATATCCGGAAAACTAGGAATGCTAGTGCATTTTTCTTCAAGGACACGATACCTGCAACTCTTTAATCCTGGTGCAATCGAATTGATATTTTCGGTTGTTCTGAAGCAACTTGACACGATCGTGTTATTTTATACGATTTGATTTGATTTTCTAAAAGACAAAATCCATGAATTGGTGATACCACACATAATCGTTGTTTTTCATTCAAATCATTACAGCTCAATCGACGATTTTTGGAGAATCATATCGTCGTTATGACAATTCACTTGAAATTTGAATGGCTGAATCTCGTGCACAATCATTCTTATCTTTACATTCGATATCTACGTGGTGTGAAAACCATACTTTTCTCGGTTGACTACTTATCTGTAATAGACCACAACGTTGATTGTTTCATACAAAAACTGTACTTCTTACCGAACTCATTAGTGAAAAAAAGTAGTCTTGGGCACCAAACATAAATGCAAACATAGCTCCACAGTGGCCAGCTGAAATGATTTTATTACATGTCTCAGGATAAATGCATGAAGTCGAACCATCATATGAATATGAACAATTCGTTGTACATCGGAGAATTTCACAAAGCCGAAGCGATAGAAGAATATACGTTTCGTAGAACACTATATTTAAGAAAACTAACGATGTGTATTAAGTACAAGTAACGCTCGCCGAGGCCGACTCGCTACGCCCTCGACTGATTCACTTTCAATTCGACTCTTGTCATAAGACCCTTTCAAAAGATGTATCAATGCTCTGATCTCGCAGTCGGACATCGGCGTCCCTTCGGTCCGCCACTCCCGACTGCTCGATATTGTTTATAGCATATACACGTCCTCAGATGGCACTCGCCTTCCTCTCCGACACTTCACACACAATTTAACTTCTTCAACTAAATCTATACCAAGAAAGCTTTCAGCTGGAGCTTGTCTTTTGTTTACTAGACGTTATAAGAGGAAATCCACCCTGATTCTCATCTATAGGGTCATACGACAAAAGCATCTAAGATATTCAATGCCTGATTCATGCATCCTAGACACATACCTAATTTCTCAGTCTTACATTGCGTGATACCTGATTGGTCAGTTTTGTAATCTACGATAGCTACCGATCAGTCTCAGCTATCTTCCCCACATTATTCGTGAAGTTTCTGTTAATATTGGTCTTGAATCATGATGCAAACACACACCATTCAAGCGATCTTTCCTCATACGATTCTCCCTTCGCACGAAAGAACATCTAATTCGTCCTCGTACCACTCCTCAATACACTATTGGTATAGTCAAATTAGAGATTTAGTAAATTTCGAGCTAAGGCAGTACGGCATATCTCTCGGATATACAAGCGTTGTTCGGTCAATGGTTGAACCCATTTCAAACGATTTTTCTTTAAAATTAAAGCATTTCGGAAAAGGGGGGAGTGTTTTCTACCTTTGACGTCGCCGGCACAGTTCTTCTCATCACGTCCTTTACTCCACCATCAACATCCAGCCCCAAGGCTCATCCCAAACGATCCTTTATTGAGGTTTGAGCGTTTTCGCAAAAATGTCTTTTTGACCTTTGACCCTTGGCCCCCGACCCTCACCTCACCCCCAACCATCAAGATCCAGTCTCAATACTCCTCGGAAATGATGTTTTATGAAGTTTTGAGCATTTTCAAAAAAAATGTTTTTTTGACCTTTGACCCTGACACAGACAAACAAACTTTTTTTTTATATGACCCTCCTTTCAGTCGAGGGAATATATGTTCTCTTTTTAGTGTACTCAAAAAGTGAGTTCTCTAGTAAGTTATAAAATATTATTCGAGAATTTCTACAGAAGAAGTTCGAGGTTACTACAATATCACTTTCGCAGATTTGATGAAATAAGCCCGACGAAAATCTCTATAAGTATTTCAATATAAGAAGATTATTCGTTTCTTTTTGAAGTTGAGTGCAGAATAGATTGACTGATTAGCATTTGAATTGATTTATTTAAAAATTTTAATGGTTCAATTTAAATAAAAGAATGATCCATTTTGTGCTGCTTATTGAACTATTTAGTGAAAAATTTAAATATTTAATTTTAAAAAGAGGAAAAAATTATTTAAATAATAGTGAAAATATTGAAGTTAAATTAGTATTTCTTTGTAGATTCGACTTAATTATGATAGGTCACTGGCCGAAAAGTAACTCCGGCGCAACGTTTTTCGCAAATGTTCTAAATAAAAAAAGGTATTTTTTACTTTTTAATCGTGGCTCAATTAAAAATCTCTTACCACTTTTTCCTTCAGAGTTAACTCCTTGGATAGGTCGTTGATACACTTTATTTCACATGGACTAGCATACGCAAATGGCTTTATAGAACGATGAGATACTCGTGATTCGGTGAAAATCATAAACAGAAGAGAAACTAAATATAAATTATCACAAAACAGCAATAACGAGACTTTTATAATGAAATACCTAAGTAATTATTCAACATGATGAGTGATACAGAGTGACGATTTTACCGTACGCAGATGTACATGAGAATGAAAGCCGATGTGAATGATTTTATTGCCTGTAAGCAGAGCACATCCTGCTGCACATTTCTCGTCCTTTATATAGTTCTCGGAGCGTACAGAATCACACCATATAAATATCAGTCTAAAAAAATACCACACTATACCGAATCATTTATTGGCCAGATGGAAAAAAACGAAGATTATTAGTGTGAGTTAAAGTAAAAAGATGTGCTTCCGAATCCATACTCTCATATGTTTGGCAAAAAACAAAAGTCCAGGTTCAAAGGTGAGTTATAATTATGAGTCGTCACATACAGAGCACAACTTAAGATGAGAATAAAACGAATGAAATTCGCGTTGTTTCTTTTATTCGAGATCATGTTTATTGAAAATGAGCAATAATTATCGTGTACGGATCATTAATTCAATAAAAAAGATCATAGGTTCAAATGGCGAATCTCCCTAACAATTAATTATTCTTGTGAGTGCTACATTTGCTTTAATTTCATGTATTATCTCGATTTTGACAATAACAACTTCTGATTAACAAATTGATGATTATCATAATAAAAAAAAAAGTTTTTTTCCAAAGTTTTTATAAAGATCCATGTGCAACTGTAGCAAAAAACCGTGATATATTTGAATTTTATTTGTAGTGCTTGATCAATTTTTTAAATTTAAATTGTACGTTGATTTATTTCGAAGTATTTTCTATATAGTTTCGGTGAGATTTAAAATAAATAAAAAGAAAACAAAATCTATTTGGTTACGTAATCTATCTATGAGTTTTGTAATCATGTTAAGTAGTTACTAAGCTAAAATCATATGAATAAATGAAAGGCTAAGTTGTTTTTGTGTTTGTTGTTGAAGGTGGATAGAGAAAATAGTATCGAAAATGGATCACTGGCCGTGGTTTTGGTGGAGGCAGATACTCTTTTAGTTCATCGATAAATTTGAAGAAAATATCTAATGGTACTGATGATTCATCTAAAGTTTTATTGATCACAGGATACATTGCACTAGGTGTTGTTTGGCATGCTTGATGAAATTCATGTAATACTCGTCCATTCATCGATTTACACACCGGTACAAGTGGATTGAGTTCTTTATCATTAAGAAATTCGTTGACATGCTCGTTAGTCCACATTGTTACTGGACCAGCACTCAAATATTCTCGTGTTTGTTTAGGTGGTGGCTGACTCTCTTCGGAAGCTGGTTCACCTTCCGCTGTTGTAGACGAATCGTCAGCTGGCTTTTTCTCTTCGTTCTCTGCACTATCATCTGCTTCTTGACGTTTGATTTCAGCGATCAAAAGTTTATAGGCTTCATCAAATTCGTCATCTTCCTTGTCAGCAAAATCAATATATATTTTTGATCCTGTCATAAAGCCTAGCCAACCATCGGGCTTGTAGTCTTTTTCAACTACTAATGGAATCATTTTACGTTTTCGATTGTAAGCATACTCAGCTTCTGCTTGACAATTGGTGCTGCTCTTGTAATCGCTCGATATACAGAACAATATACATTTCGAATTTTCAACTGCTTCTGCCATACTTTCAATAATTGAACCGCGCATTTCATCTCTATCTAGCCAAACACTGTAGCCATCTTTTTCCAAACGATCGTTAATACGATGACATAATTCTTTTTGTGCCCAACAGTATGAGATCATCATGTCATACTGTTCAGGTTTCTTTACACTGTCTTCTGATTCTTTTTTGTCGTCTTCTGATTCTTTTTTATTGTCTGCTGACTCCTTTTTGTCATCTGCAGGTTCTTTTCTATCGTCCGTTGATTCTTCTTTTGATTCCTTTTCCTCGGCTTCTTTCATAAACTTCTCTTCATCGGTTAATTTCCACATAATTCCGTGAGCTGCTTTTGCTACATCCTTATTTTCGGATTCTTTCATTTTTGCGACATGATCGACAAAGTCTTGATCCTCACTAAATGCTGTCTTCGCGTCTGGATTGAATGCAAGTGCATAGGCAACTTCTAGCGCTGCAGGATTATCCGTAGTTTCTTTGGTATATTGAATAATCGATGGTAGAGCGTTCTGTTCTACAACTTGCTGTTTTATTTCATCATTTTGCACCAGGCCTACGTCGAAGAAAATTCGAAATAAAACGTTTAAATATATCAACAGTAACCTGTATACCTTTCAATCCTTTCATGAGGTCTTCTGCCCTTTGATCCTCATTGTCTTCCAATGCTTCGTTGAAATTTTTCACAAATAATTCAGTAGCCTTTGTTGTATCATCAGCTTTCATCGATTCTTCTGGTACAAGAAGCGAGAGTAATTCGAAGGCACGTAATTGCATCTTCTCGTCAGAGTTGTTGGTGGAGATTTGCTTTAGATTTTCTATTAACTTGTTGTCATCAGCCGTTCTCTTTTTCAATTCACCCAAAAGTTTGTGGTCTGATCGAACTATTTCAAGCAAAACAATAAGTGCAGTATTAACAAGTGCTACACGTCCTTCTTCATGCTGATCCTTAGATAATGGTTGTTTCACAAGAATAGTGACTAATTCTTCTTGAATGAGTTGTTTTTCGTCTACTGATAGGGAACTTGTATCAGATAGGATAAATTGGATTGGATAAAGCAGACATAAACAAACTGTATCCGTCCATTTGTCGATATTGGGAAGAAAATGAGTGAACAATTCGGTATAATTAGGCAGCATATCTTCAAGAAGTTTTCGCGAATGAGACTTATCGTTATCACATGTGAGAACATAATCCGGACAAGTCAGAAGTAAGAATCTTTGTGTGAAGTTCAGAGTAGATGAATTGTTCTTACCAACATTATATAATGTTTCTTTGTAAGTGCGATTGGAAATGCATTGGCGAGTAGCATCAAGCAACGGATCAAAATCACTCTGAGTAAACGCTTGAATAAGCTTATCAAACGATTCTAAATTAGGATCTTCTGTTCCTTTAATATCCAAAAAATGACCTTGAGCAGCAATATCATCCGCACATTTTCTCGCTAGATCGGTTAATTTCGCCTGTTGATTCAGCCATTGTGTAGCTTCACTGTCATTTTTTGTGTATTCGAGCAGATATTCGCTACATTGTTGAAATGTATCTTTTTGGGTTGTATCTAATGAATGATTGTTGTGCCAAGATTCCAGAACTTCATTCAATTTGTCTGCTAATTTCTCGTTAAGAAATGCACGTTTATTTACTTGATCATCAACGAAGAGAGACGATGATGACGAAGTCGATTGAGTGTTGCGTTTCTTCCATGCATCCAATGCAGTTTTTGTCTGCTTTCGTGCGTCATCGTAGGATGATTTATATTTGTTTTCGTCCATGTTGATATGTTTTTACCTCAATCACTTAATGAGAGTAAAGAAGAAAAGTGGTATGTATATATTCGATATGATATTTTTCGTGTGTGTTAAACCGTGAAAAATGGATTCGTGCCGGTGTCATATTAAAACCAAAAAAAAATAGTAGAAATGGAAATGAATTGGATGACATCAACAGAGGGCTTACTATTTCTTATTCATTTTGCCTTACTAAAAAAACTAGATGCGCATAGAAGAAAGTACGTCTTTATAGATATGCACGAGAATATTGAAGTGTGGGAAGAAGCAACAAAGCGTGAGAGAACGAGAAATCAAGGTTGACAAATAAAACGATTATGGTCACATGTTGACAACATGAGTAATAATAATATTCTGTCCTATTAACGAAGGGAGAGGGCATGATTCAATTTTCTTTTAAAAATAATAAGGCAAAAACAAATCAACAACGGTAATAAAAGTTCAATATGTTATAATTCATCCGAAACATTTGGATGAATGTGTTCTCCTCGCTCTTATTCTGACTATTTCAGTTATGAAATTGAAAGTATGAGAAACGAACAAATTTTTTGGATTCGATTATTCAAACAATCACTAGCGTAAATATTTTCTCCTAAATCAAATAAAAAAGTGGTGACGTGATTCAATTAGTTTGCCTCATTCTCATTACCACCAATAACGATCACACCTTTACAAGCATAGTTTTTTCACTTCATAACACAATCATTGACTGCATCGGAAGCGTAAACAGATTGCTCATGATCAACGGAAATAAAACGAAGAAAATAGAAATGATTGAGTTGATCTCATTGTTCATTTTTTATCAGCATCTAATGTAACATTTTATTCCCATTCGTTCCATTTTTACTGCTAATACATGGCGTTTCAAATACTCTGCTATAAATAAAATTGAACTGACTCGCTGTTGTTGTCTCTATTGGAATTATTACCGTCGTCTCATTCGTTTTTACTTAATATTATTGGATATTGACGGACAAGTGCCTTATAATCATCATTGAAAATATAGTAGCAAACAGGGTGATTGTTATATTGGTGATGATGAATAAAAATATGGGATTGTGCTGTCACATATCTGAGAGTTGATTTCAACTAGAATTACATCTCAGATGAACATGTAATATGAAATCGAAAAGCAAACCTATGAAATTAAAATGAAAGAGAACGATTTTTTACCATAGTTGAGCTAAAAACTGAAATCACTAATTGTAGTTTTCAATGTCCTTGTAAGTCAATTAACCCTTCGTTTGTATCCTGGGGTTCAAGCGGGCCCATTTGACAGTGCTTTATCCAGTGTTCTTTTCTTATTTGATGTTTTAGAGTTTTTCTTTGATGTAATCTCTCGATTAATGTTGGTGTTTAGTGTCATGAAGAAAACCCATCTATAGCTTTATAAACAAGAAAACTAGACTATGGGTCCACGTGGACCCCACGACACAGATGAAGTTCCAAAAAGAGGACACAAACGAAGGGTTAAAAACGGTTTCTTTTATTTATAGTATCATTATCAGGAATTGCTGTAAATAATAATGGAGTTCAATCAACTTCACCCGAAGCAATTGATCATGGTCGTGGTCTTCTTGATAGAACAATGACTAGCTATTCTCGATCAATTCAACAAACACAATAAGGTACAAATTGTTTACTTCACGCAATCGAAAGTAATTCTAATATTAAGAATAACTCTGCCGTTAATAAAGCAGTAGAAAATTACAGAAGGAGTTATCTCGATAAGGAGCTAAGATATCCTCAAAATTATAGGAGGTCATTCTTGTCATTGGTAAAATTATAGCAACAGCATTCATCATTGGTGGAGGAATACTTGTTGCTATTATGTTATAAAAAAATGACAATATTGAATCCGATACTATTAGATGTTGTATGTGTATTAATGAATTTTAAGTATCCTAAAATAAAACATGAAATAATAGTTGCAGATTATATCTTACTATAAAACTAACTTTCTCCAAACAAATTCCCTTAGATATACGTTTCAATTCTGATCATACATGGTTCCAAATAGAACTTGAATAATTCTATCGTTTCTAATCATAGTGTTTGCGCTCACCTGCTAATGTATTTTAATTTATTCGTATTTATTTCATCTGTAGGAAGTTATGAATATCGAGTAGCTGAGGATCTCTTTCATCTGGATACGTGCTCCTATTCACATCCTCATTTGTCAAATACTTTTAGCATCACGACGTATCTAATAATCTATAGCACTGGAAAGAAGTATCATCAATCAATCAGATTTCCACATTTCTACGTGATATATATGTAAGTGTCACATGTTATTTATTTTGAATAGATGTTAAATCTGTTATATCATGTAATTCCCAGGAAAGCATAATATCGATTTGTCGCTTGATGTTTTCTCCTGACATCTATGAGCGTATAATCGAGTAGTTTGCAGTAGACTGATGTGATTCTTGAAAAAAAAGAAATACATAAAATGCATCGTTCTGTTGATGCATATATCTCTCATTAAAACCTTCATAACTATGACATATTCAGACAAACGAGAATAAAAATACTTTTATCAATCTATCCTCTATATTAGGTTCACAAGTGCGTAAAACATGATGAAATTCTATTCCATTGAACTATAATATACAAAAGCATAGAAGAAAAAAACCTTTCTTTCATATACGTTATTCATTTGTGTCTACAATTTATTCCAAAATCAATTCAAATATGGTAGATGTACTATTTGTTACTTTTACCATACAACTTAGTATTTTCATTTTTATCATGCCATTGCCATTACTTTATCTTCTAACAATTATTTTCATCAAACGTTTTCATACTACAAATAACATTTTGACAGCAAATTTTTGTTTCAACTGTATCTTATGTATTCTATACTGGATTTTACACAAAATATCCGATGCATTTGGTTTAAATATATTTTATCAAACTTCTGTCTTGTGCGCATTCATGCCATTTGCCGGACAATTTGTAATTTGTGTATTAGTTTATTCTCTAGTTGCTGTTACTATTAATCGATGTTTTACAATATGTTTTCCAATGAAACGATTTTTTAAAAGCAACACTTGGGCGTTTTTATCAGTATTGGTACAATGGATGTTTACTTTATTTATGACAATACCAATATTTTTGTATTTCTTAAAGGTAAAAACCAATAAAACAAAAGAAATTTACTTTTTTCTCTAATTATTATTTGTAGGAATGTATCGATGGCACAGAATTATTCAGATGGATTTTTCTGTATTTTTTAATCATAACGGTCGTCATTCCTGTGATATTTAACATCATTTTTAATACAATTATTCTTATTTCTGTTCGATCATCTAGTCGACGTGTTCATCAAATTACAACAATCACCGGACCTAGAACGGATACAAATCATCATCTACATCGTCGAGATATAATATTACTCAAGCATATATTTTTCTTATTTATTGTATTTATTGTTGGATGGGGACCACTTTATATTGTCTTAGCTTCGAAAAATCTTACACTGCCAGATTGGGTGTATGATGTATTACAAATTCCACCCGTATTTACTATCATTACTCAAATAATAGATTTATTTATATATAATCACGAAATTCGTCAATATTGGAAAGAACGAATAAATACTTGTCTACATATAAATCATCATTAATTCGAAGAAAATTCAAAGAAAAAAATAGATTTTTTCATTGTCAAATAAAAGATTGTCTGCAATACAGTAGAAAACTGAACAGTTAAATATATAAAATAATAACATGACCTAAAACAGCATGTCACTAATTTATACGACTGTTTTAATTTTCATTAACATCTTTTTCCTTCTCGTTCTTCATCTTTGTTTTAACATTTTAAAATACGTATTTTATCTGTAGCATCAATTGCATGACTTACGTCCGATTTAGACAGAAGCTAAACATATTAGAAGTTAAAATATCATTTTTAAAACGTTGAACAAACTTTAATTTTAACAAGTTGTCTTTGATAACGTTCTATTTAGTTCGAAAACAATGGTATGTGAACAAAAAAAAAGATTAACAGATAAAACTGTGTATAACTTTTTCTATTGATTCTTTTTGTCCCTTGCTATCCGATTAAATAGTTCATCAAAGAGAAAAGAAATAAATCTATACATCGTTCTATCGATGCGTATATATCTCTTATTAAAATAAATGAGACAAAAAGCACGTTTATCAAATTATCCTTCATACCGAATTCATAAATGCGTAAATCATTATGACATTCTATTCCATTGAACTAATATACAAGCAATGCTTGTCTTTAGACTAACTTAACTCTTTCTCGTAGAAATATCGCTTGCAGATGCTATACTTTTAATGCTTCATTGTGTACATAAGTTTATTTCCAGCATAAATTAGATATTTTTACACGAGCAACAATAGATATTTATATAAAATGTTAAATAGATGGTTGGATATTTTCAAGAAATACCAACACAATTAGGACGATTATACATGGTTACATCAAAAAACGAAACAAAGAAAGCACGATAGACAATATCTAGCACGATGGCAGGAAACAGACAATTATATAATTATTTACATAAGTGTAAATAGAGGCAAAGGAAACGAACATATATGACGTTGTGTAAACAGTTCGTGCGCCATGTTAAAATAATGAATTTCATACTTTTTTGTGTTTTTGATCTGATTTTGTGGCTACTGTTAGCGACGACGAGTGTCTTCGCTACCGTTTGTCTTTTCTTCTATGCTCCATCTCACATCAAAGGCATTCTTCCTTTCCTCTTCATTCCATGTTCTGTCTTTCGAGTCAGTTCCTCCTTATTTGTTTTTCACTCTTTTTTTCTTTTTTGTTCGTTTCTTTTTCCTTTGAATATGTTGATTACGCTGCAGCATCCCTAACCTTTTGCAGACTGAACTCTTGTTCATTTGTTCGAGCGAGCTCACAGCTATTATGAAAATTTATTCATTTTTTAAGATGACTGGTTACGAGATCACAAGTTTTGAGTTTCGCGTATTGTTGCGTCATTATTGGAGAAAGAATTTGAATGCAAAAGCAGCTGCCAAAGCAATTTGCGACGTCGAAGGTGAAGGTACGGTGGCATCGCGAACTACACAGAAATGGTTCAAGCATTTCAATGAAGGCGATTTTGATCTTGAAGACAGGCCACATTCCGGACGACCAACGGTTTTGGACGAAGGAGACTTGCAGACCGCTTTGGATGTTGAGCCGTCATCAAGCACACGCGAATTGACTGAAGAACTTGGTGTCGCTAATAAGACAGTTTAGAATTATCTCTAGCAACTTGATTTTGTCTACAAAAAAGCCACGACAAGATCCACACAAATTGACTGCGAAGCAAAATCAATTTGAAAGGAAGATCATGATTTGTGTTTGGTGGGACTTCGAAGGAATCTTGTATTCTGAACTTGTGCCGAATGGTTGCATCATCAACGCTGAACTTTACTGCGAGCAATGTGATCGAGTCTACGATGCGCTGGTTGAGAAGTATCCAAGTCTTGTTCGTCAAAAATGCGCTTTGTTTCAACAAGACAATGCAAAGCCACATACCGCCAAAAAGACCAGCAACAAGTTTGAAGAATCGGACGGTCTCAAAGTTCTGCCGCATCCAGCCCATAGTCCAGACGTTGCTCCACCTGACTACGGTCTCCTCCGATCAACTCAGCATTTTATGAAAGGTCGCCGATTTGAGTCATTCGATGAAGTTGAAGAAACATGTCAAGAATTTTTCGATTCAAAGCCCAAGGAGTGGTACTTTGACCAAATCCGCCGAAAGCTTGCAGATCGTTGACAGAATGTCGTGGACCATGATGGTCCTTATTCTGAAGAATAATTGTTGTTATTTTTGTGTAAATTCATCTATAAAAGATCATTTTAATACGGCGCACGAAATTTTTACACACCGTAATATATCATTTAATAATATTAGTTATTGTGCACCAGCAATTCAATCTTTAATTTTAGATTTATGTGCTAATACTTGTACATCAAGTACATCAGTACGTATTGCTAATTCATGTTGTTCATCATCATCTGTATATTTACTATTATCATTTGACAAATTGGCGTATAAAAGGTATGAACAAAGTTTATTCAAGATTTCTTTTAGTACCTGTTCGTGGTTGCTTTCATACTCAGAATATGAATTGATGGCAATGTTAATTACATTTATGATTTATTACTGGTAATATGACATATGAGCACAATGATCATGGAGCATTTGTATTAAACAGTGGAAAAGTATTAATTAGTGGTGGATATAATAATATCAATGGTGGAGATCCATATGGTGCAGAAATGTATGATCCATTGACAGAAACTCGGCGAAAGATGGATGATATGAGTTATGCACGACATCATCGTGCAGCATCCCTTTTTAATAATGGAAAAGTACTCACACCTGGTGAAATCAAAGTTTTATATTTTATTGCATTATATCTGGGTGCTGTGCTCATGACCATTATTGGATGTTGGGCTTAAACTTATTTTAAATGAGCATATGATTATTTGCTTATTTCTAGTTAGATAAAAATTTTCTCATTCATGTCAAATAAATAATTAATTAGACCGCGTGAATCATACATCCGTATTTGAATAAACTACGTGAATGAAAAGAAAAAGAAATCTGTCTCATCATTTAGAAAATTAAAAACAACATCGAGTCCTATTGAATTTACTTTCATCGACATATATAAGAACATGAAATGTTGATTCATTGATTGCAGGAGGTGCCGTTTATTTCTGTTCTATAGAGAAAAGTTTTTGCTGATGATGATAGGCACCTCCTGCGTATGATTGTTTCCGACGACGATAAGAAAATAGTCTCGCAGTTTGAGAGCGAGGATAGATGTGAATGCATCCCGCGGATTGGAGATGCCGTTAGTATCTGCGATCCGCAGGATATGCAACATGACGCACAAAAAAAAACTGAAAAAATTTTGAAAAATATGCATATTTTTTGTTGAAAAATAGCTGAATCTGTGATGTTTTCTTAGTAATTATGTAATCAAATGTAATTAAATAAACATCAGAACAAGTAATAAGAAGAAATTTCAATGAAAATATAGCTCTAATGGAAAGAGTTCATTAACGTATATCATCTAAATATTTCCTCTTCTATTTTTCTCTTAGCTTCACAAAATAATGATATAATTCTACATATTTCACAATCAACAAGAATAAGGTTACAACTTATTTAACCAATATTAAAAGAAACAATTTAAAGACGTACGTATTGTAAAATCAAAATATTGATAATAAACCTAATGCACTCTAAAATTTGACGAAATGATGAACACTTTAAAAGATGAACTTTGTATTTTTTAATTTCATATTTATTATTCAGCTCTATATGCAACTATTTCTCTTCAATTTCGGCTGTTTTTGTCGTTTATAAAATTATTTTTCTATTGATTCAGTCAAACGGTAGTTTACCAAATAAAAAATTCAATATTGGTTCATGTTTTATAAGGGAATATTTCTACTCATTCCCCTATAGAAATATAAAAAACTACATATCAATAATGAGAAATCTTTCACTCTGTTACTTCGTAATATTGATTAATCCGATATTTTCAATATCTATCGGTTTTATTTTAAATACAACATATATATATCATCAAATTTGAGTAAAATATTCTACAATTTAACTTGTACAGAATGTACATGTATAGCTTTATTATCATCATTTATTGGATGGAATTGTATAAACAGTAATCGAACATGTCAATTTATCGGAAATTATTCTTTGCTTGATGATGTTGGGTTGATCACATCAATGAATTCGATATTTTTCTTTTAACAACTTCCATCAGAATCCTTAACATCAACAGTAACTGATATTTATATTGAAAAAAACGAAAACATAATTGGGATTATTTTCTATTATTTTAGAAACAACATCTTCAACAGTTTTGACAGCAAGTAAGAAGGGAAAGAATCTTTTGTTATCTATGAATTCTTCTTTCTTCTTATTTAGCAATGCACATACCAAATTCTACACTAGGGTCAATATCTGATACTAATACAGTAAAAAATGCTTGGACACAATCTTCATGTAGTTATATAGCAAGTGCATCTACAAATGTTACATTCAAGATTATTGTAGAAACAGATAATAAGGACCAATGGAATATCGATGATATTTCCGTCCTTGATTCATCATCAGTTGAACTTTTAATTAATGGAAATTTTGAAAGTAATCCATCAGATACAGATTGGATAATAAATAAAAATACTTGCTCAGCCACTGAGACTAATTTTGATACTACATTATCTCATTCAGCAAATCATTCCTATTTCAATAAATGCAATGGTGAATCTGTCATATTATCACAATCTTTTACTGTTACTATTGGACACTCGTATTCAATCAGTTTATGGTACTATTATCAGACTTATGGTTCGGGTCGTGGTGCTAACAATCCTGTAAGAATAACTGGTATGATCGAATAACGAGAAATATTTCAAAATACTTTTCTTATTAAAAAAAAATAAAGTTATGTTGCATTAATGAAATCAAGATTTATTGAAATAATATTAAATATATCAGAATAACTTAGATAAATGTCATTAGAATTATATTGAATTATCAATTAAATATTTCTTTCTTTTTATATAACGAAATAAAATGTTTAAATGAAAAGAAAATTCATCATAGATCATCTATAATAATAACAAAAGTAATTCAATCAGACGTTTATTGAATTAATAAACTAATCGTATATTGTGTGTTCAGTTACACAAATAAATAGGCAAAACATAATGAAAAATATTCCACCCATTCGTTTTTCTTCCAGACACCTAGTGGCGGCGTCAAGGATCACCTATATGGGGACGAAGTCTCTATTCCTTTTCAGATTACAAAATTATGAATTTGTAATTTCCCCTGGAAATGACGTCATAACTCATTGGTTAATCAAAAAGTTTACTTCACAAGTATACTTCGTTCCCGTAAAAAAAAGTTGAAAATGAATCAAGAAAAATTTAGATTCATAGAGGCGTTTATTTTTTACTTTTAACAAAAAAAATTCATGTAATAATGATGAAAAATCAGAAACAAATTTGATTAATAGATATCTGTGCCATCAACATCTGAATCTCAAAATTTTCCTCTGACTTCATCGTTAAATTCTGTTGCTGAAATCGCATTTGATATTCATAATCGATTCCACTATTGGACAGCGTGAAATTTTACCACCTAAAAAACTTTTTCAATGATGAAGAGTATATCTACAACATCCCAGGTCAACAAATCCGATGCTGGATCCGATCGGATTCCTGGAAACGGAATTGCATTGGAATCCGACTAGAAAAATCCCGTCGGTTGTTGCAAATTTTATGGGCGATCTTTTTAACTATGTTCTATGATGACCCTTAGAAAATCCAGGAAATCCATGTTTCGGATTTGAGTATGGGATTGTTCGACCTGGGAAGCATCACAATATCCTACAGATCACTTCTTAAAAATATTCAGAGCCCCAAATCCTTTCATTTTTATTCCGATAGTAGTTTATAGTGTATATAAAGAGTTCAGCTAACGACATGCGTCAATGAGAGTCCTGTATATCTATTACCACACTCGAACGTCATGAATCGTTCTTACTAATTTGCGAAGTATCAGATTCGTCAATCACTTTCCATTCTACTCTATTCTCATCCATAACAACCGTACACTTGCGTATGTTCTTATGAACACATTTATTCTCACTTTGTATTTCATTTGGAAAAATTAAAAGACAACGTAAAGTTCATCATAATATGAAACCTTATCAGTCTGGCTTAGAAATAACTCAGGTTGGGCGGATTAGAATTGATTGTCAAAAATGTTATGCCAATGTTGGTTTCACAAGTGACATGTGAACGCTCATTCTCAAAGATGAAACTAATAAGGAACTATCGTCGTAATGGTATATCTGATTCTCATCTAAGTAACTTAACAGTTTTGCCTATAGAGTGAATCATTTCGATATATTATGAACAAATAGTAGACAAATTCGAATGAAATCATAAGTACAGTAGAATTTGATTATGTTACGGTTATCTAAAAAAAAACTTTTGAAAATAAATAATCAAGCTGTTTCTCTGTCTATTTATACGTGTATACTGTTTATTTAATATAGAGGGTGATAGTGAATGTAAAAAAGAAATAGTCCAAGATTCGAAAGAATTAGTGAACGTTTCATCTGTTCAGAAAAAGACAGAATAAATCATTTGCTATCCACTACAATTAAAAATCATATAGCTTAAAATAGTATTTTACTTCATATAAAAGTGATTTTGAAAAATGGTTTCATTTTTTCGTCTGCTAACTTTTTATCGGCTAACTTTATATATCAGTGGAAACAAAAGAAGAGCAAATTTGGTAATTTAAATTCTCTTTCATTCTTTCTCAAATATTCATTAAAACATTGTTGGAGAATACTATATGGCAATTGAAGTATTCACTAATGACTCTCTATTTGTTACCTTAAGGATATGTTGTCGAAGAAAATGGTCTCTCCTTTCTAGAACATACTTTTATTTATTTTAAAAATTTTTTCGATGAAAATCATATTTCTTTATATGGTATCCTGATGTATTTGATGTGTCGCGGAATGAGAACTCAAGAAATCACTACTCTATAATTTTATTTGAGTAAACAAATTAAACATATATATATAACAGTGTTTCAACTGAATAATGTTTCATTTCTTTACAATGTTCTATATTGACAAGTTCAATTTAGTTGTACTTCTGTTCATCAGTGTAGAAACATCAGGTAGATTATTAGAAGATTAGAAATCTGTTTAAATCTCTATCATCTTCATACGAACAGTTAATCTGATCAAAGATACTTTAAATATTCATTTTCTACGTTTTAGGTATTTCTTATAATCAACCAATGTTGTCATTAAATGCAACATGGAATGCAAATGGTACCACTATTGCCAATAGTACTTTGATCGGATCATATCTTTTTGATATTTTTATCGACAATCGTAATTTAATTTATGTTCCTAATCAAGATGCAAATCAAATTATTCTTTTGATCGAAGGAAATTTAATATCAAGAAAAAATCTTTCTATTAATTTAACAAATTCATCAACTATATTTGTTAAGCCATTCGATGAGATTTATATAGATACATATTATACAATTGGTGGTATTAATCGAATAACATTGAATTCAACAATTTCAATACCAAAAATAAACTTATGTCATCAATGTTCAGATATATTTATTAGTAGAAATGATCTTCTCTATTGTTCATATAGTAAAGATCATCAAGTTTTAGCTAGTTCATTGATTAATTATTGGAATCCAATATTAAGTGTTGCTGGGACAGGTAGTGCTGGATCAACATCAACGACACTTAGAAATCCGCACGGAATATTCATTGATAATATTACTTTGGATTTATATGTTGCAGATTGTGGAAATAATCGAATTCAGTTATTTAAATCAGAAAGATCAACGGCTACAACTATAGCTGGAAAGGGATCAATCAATGTGACAATTGATCTCAATTGTCCAATTGCAATTGTGTTAGACAATAATAACTATTTATTTATTGTTGATTATGGTAATCATCGTATTATTGGTCAAGGAGCAAATGGTTTTCGTTGTCTAGTTGGATGTACGAATTCATCAGGCTCAGCATCAAATCAATTAAATAACCCTTCCAGTTTGGCTTTTGATAGTTGTGGAAATCTTTTTGTTGCTGATCAAAAAAATAATCGAATACAGAAATTTAATTTATTAATTCAATCAGGTGGTAAGTATCAATGCAGTTATGCTGCAGTATTAGATTAGCGCGTTTAAATATATAATTATTGGTGAATCTTTTCATGAGGAAACCTCTTATTTTAAAATGTTCTTTTTCTAATAGTGACAACCACGAGGTCTTTCTGTAATTCTACATATACAAATAAAACATGGAATTCAACCGCTAATCGCTTAGCTCAATGGTCATTTGATGGAAATTATGGTGATCAAATGAATAATTATAATGCCACACCAGTAAATAATATGTCATTCATTACAACGGGTTATGTCAGACAAGCTCTTAGATTTCTTGTTAATACAAACCCAATGCTTAATGTTCCATTTATTCCACTCGTATCAACAAGCTTTACTATTGATATGTGGATTTATATTACTGGATTGTCGAACACTGTGGAGCATGGTCTATTTGGTCTTTGTGCAGCAGCTGCATCTTATCAATGTTTGCATTTGTCAATTCGTAAAAATGGCGCTAATTATTATCTATATTTTGCCTTTTATAACAGTGATTGTATAGGTGTGACACCATTAATGCTAAATACGTGGATGCATGCTGCATGTGTATTTGATTTGTCAACATTAAAACAAACGACCTACGTCAATGGGATGTTAGACAAAACATGTACTGCATCATCTTATCCTACAGCTAGCACAACAACTGGTGTTACAATTGGATTTGTACCATTGATGGCAGCCGTTTATGGTAGCAGCGTTATGACTTATTTTCAGGTAAATTGTTACATATATACAGCTCTTACTAGAATTAACCATAATCAAGCGCAGCATTTTTCCTTTGAAAAACCAAATTGTTCTATATATTTCCGAATATTTTAGGGCTATATGGATCAAGTCACCGTTTCGAATCGAACTAAGTCATCATGTGAAATACTTGAAATGGCAACATTAGTTGCTCATTTTACATTTGATGATGGAGTGTTTCTTCAAGATACTGGTCCTAATTCACTTGATACAGCAACAACACAATCAACATCATCTGTTTCATGTGGTCGATATGCTCAAGCCATTCATTTTACTGGTTCAAGTTCATCTTATTTTCAGGCATATGGTTTTACCTCACTTGGAACAGCAAATAGACCATTTTCAATTTCTCTCTGGATTCGACCAACAACTCTTCAAGGTGTTCTTGTTTATGTTTCAGCTTTAGGAGGGGGAGGTAATTGTACTTGGTGTATGCCATTTCTTGCTTTTACTTCTAATGGCTCCATTGTTGCCCAAATGTGGAAGGGTAGTGCTGTATCCATTATTGGTCCAAAATCTGCTGCATCAACATTAGTTTGGTCACATATTGTTCAAACATGGAGTTTAAATAATGGTCTTCGTCTTTATATCAATAATGTTCTTGTTGCATCAGATAATATTTCGGCAACATCATATTCAGCAAGTGGAACTGTCAATTTTCTAACGTTAGCTAATATTTTCCCTGGAGGTGTATTGGCGATAGGTCAAGCGACATTAATGCCATACAATGGTGATATGGATGATTTTCGTGTTTACAGTCGAGAATTATCAACAAACGACGTTGATCAACTCTATAACAATTGAATTTAAGCACAACTTTTCTTTATAAACTTACATTGATTTTTGCTTTGGTGATCGAGTTAAATCATTGTTGTTCATATAATTCCTATCATACACTCAAAAAAAAGAAGGAGTTTTATCGAACCTAAAAGGTTTCCTATACTTCGACTGAACGATTTTAAGTTCAGAAAAACGAAAAATGTTCCGTGCTTGAACTGCCGAACTATTTTAAGTTCCGTAGCGTCGAGAAGGTTCGGCAATTGGTAGCAAAAACCATCCACAGGTTTTTAATGCGGTATGCGAAACCATTCGTAG
>CAJNOJ010000477.1:45711-63163 GCA_905250025.1 Adineta ricciae
GTGAGTACTTTAGCAAATCGTATCCTAGTTCAAGTAAAAGTCTGTTTTTATGCTATTATTGTTACCTAATTAACAAAAATAGTTCAAGTAGTCTATAACGATTATTTTACTATTCTTCTCTTTTTTCTTCGATGACTAAAACAGAAAACACATACTGCTATGTTCGCCGCTAGCTCACAGGTGATTAAAAAACAAGATAATTCGATTATTCTTTTCTGTTCATCCTTTTTAACATTTCTCATATCAGAAAATACTTCGTGATGATATGACAGGAATGTCCTTATAAGGAACATGACTTTCACGAATTCAAGAAAAACTCAACCGGCTGTACTGATTTTACAAGCGAAGGATATTTAATGATGATTCTTCTTAATAGAATTTCATACGATATCATAATTGCGTCTGCCCGGTAAGCGATTGGGTATGCTGGAAATTCAAGCATGATCTATACCGACACGTGAATTAGATTTGCAACGTTGCTATCCTGTATTCAAACGTAAGAATATATATTTTCAGATGGTAGTCGTCTGACTTGTGGATAAAGGGATAGACGACAAAAGAAGGTAGATCTTGAAAGTATCAATAAATCCAAGACAAACTATCCTATCATTCTTATTTTCTGTTCATTATCTTCGTAACTTGTAACTACAACACAATTCCCACTAAAAAAAACAATTTCTTTATGTACCTAGAGTTTCCAATATGGGATGTATGTAAAATATGATGTTCACTTGTCGAATATGTCTTACTCTTCCACGATACAACTATCAATTGAATAATTAGGTCAGAATATTTCTGTGAAAGATAAGAAGAGATAGAGAAAATGTAAGAGAACGAAAAGGCAAGACATATCGGAATATTGTTCAAGTTTATTATTTCAGAGAACTGAAGGACGTTATTTTGAGCTTCTCATCCATTATGAATGAAAAAACGAAAGATTGCTTAGATTTTAGATGAAAATGGCTTGTGAATCTGTTACAGCAGAAAATGAAACAAAATGAGAAACTGTGCTTTGAATTATTATCCTCAATTGCAAGGATTGAATTGGGAAAAAGAAAGGGTTTAACTGCCGCTTCTTCTAATTTGTTTTGTTATAAAAGTTTCTAAAGATATTACGCTTTTACGTACGACTAAGCAAGTGCGATATCTATCGTATATTTGTAAAAGAGAAGAAAAATCGCTTTTGATGTTCTCCTTGATAATATCAAAGAGGAAAATACAATTATTTTCATAAGTTTCACAGTCATATCAAGTTTCTTTTATTTTGACATTGTATCAATACGAAAGTTACTGATCGTTTTGGATATTTCCGGAATTTCAGGTGAACGGATTAGTATTCTCATCAATCTAGAAAAACAACTTCTATAAACGGTTTTGAATATGAGAATACTCCTATTTTGTCTCTGTGACAACCTAAACATTTATTGTATCGCTTAATTAATATTATTTGCCAAAAGAGAGGATGAATGGAAGTGCAAAAACATAGTCGTCATTTCGGATAAGTGTGCTGTTGAAAATAATTTTGTTTCATATTTAACAAGCTTGTAAATTTATTTCTAATCACATTCAGTTTTAAAATACAAATGAGTAATAGCAAAGATCAACTATCAAAACATAGTATACATCCACGCTTATTCTAAACAGCATCATCTATTGACTGAAGTTCAAACAAAGGATATTGATGCTTCTCATACTATCGCATGATTAGATTCCTAATGAATCGTTACAACTAACATTATAGATATTAACATAGAATTGTTATTACTGAAGCTTCACTAAGACAGGTTGTTAAAAATAAATATTTCATGTAGTATAGCAATCATTCGATATAGTTTGACCTATTTTTTGACTTTCTTATTTGGAAGAGATTTTTTTAATTGATTTTTTTCAACTGTTGTTATCATCATTTGATTATCAGCACAAATATTTGCAATAAAGTGGAATCGATTTTATCAAGTGCACAACTGGCATAAAGCAAGAGAGAATGATGAATACGTGAATAAGAAGTCAGCTAGACACAATGAGAAAAATACAAAACAACTTAAGTGCTTGACGATGTGTCCAAACGTGTTCTGCGTAAATGGTTGAAAGTTCTTGCTAAACGTTTTGAATTTTGTGTAGCGATGAATATTTGATTGTTTATACTGAGTGGAAGATTTCGAAAAAGTAAATCGTAAAAAATACGTTTATCAGAGTAGCATTGGAAGATGATCTCTCTTGCAATGTATATCGAAAAGGTGATAGGCTGAAATTCTTTTACAAAAGGTATTCATATATTTCTGATAATTTCCGATATAATAAGATTTTACGTTTCTTTTCTTCAGTCCGTGTATTTGTATCATATCAATCTAGAGCAATCATAATTTAAAAACAAAAGGATATCAGTAAAATCAAGGTCATCAGTTTTGCTTTCAAAAAGAATTTTCCTTCATTGTTTTCCAATCGCATGTTTCGACAGTGGCATATAGCTCATGTATTCAGTATCGTTTATCTTTGCAGAGAATTGGAATGAATCAGCGTGACGAATAGATGGTCAGTGAATTCTGTTGAATTTAAGACGAAAAGAGACGTATTGACTGAGACAATATTTCTGTGAGACTTGTACAGGATTATTTTTGAGAAGCGGAGTTTAATTGAAGAAAAAACTTAATCATTCTTTAGCAAATCTTATTTAAAGAACCTCATTTGAAAAATATTACGACGAATCAGAAATTTGGTTAGTTGATAGTGTCGAAGTTGAAGTAAAATTCCATCGAGAACGCATCATTGGGTTTACTGAAAGTAAAAGAAAAACGATCAAAGACAGTTCGTTCTGAATTGAACTTGAACATTAAAAGAAAATTTATCAATCATATCAAATAACATCAAAAAGGAGTCGTCCGGAAGTCCGGTTTTGAACTAGATATCGGCATAAGAAACAAGTGACTAGATAAAGTCTTTTTTGAAGATAATGCTCTGAAAAGTTAAATAAATAAAGATAAAAAACCGGAACTTACCAAGAACAAAGGGTTGTCGGAACATATGAGTTACTCAATAGTAGTTGAAAGTCATGATTCATCATGATTAATCATGAGTCATCGCTCATCTTAGAGTATAAAAGGAGACTGTCTACAGCGTTCAACACTACATTCAACAAATTCTCGCGCATCATCTCAACGTACGACACTACCCTGTTAAGTCAGTTTCAAACAGCTATCGAAACTTTTCATCGCCTTCATTTCATCATTCAAATTCGACTTTCACGATGACAACAACAACAACATTTAACAATGATCACCAAGTATTGTTATTCAAATAGTTTCTCATTCACCAATACATTTTAATTGTAGATGAATGTGCCAGTCTCTATACTTGTGCCTATTCCAATGATTGTAATACAGATTTCCGTTCCACAAGCACAACCCATAAATCATTTGAATACTGCGTGTGTGCATTGTGGCCGACATGATCAGTCCAATTCTAAAGACGAAGAAGAAAGCCAAGATATCACTGATGATGTCATTTTCATTGAAGAAAAACAACCAGCCGTAAATGACGATGTTATTTTCGTCAAAGAAGAATTATCTGATGTTCCCGAACTCGTGGGAAATATCCAACAGGAAGAATTTAAGATGGATTTTGACGTCGATGAACGCAATTTTCAGGACAAATTCGCTCACTGGCCTAATATTTACTCACCCATTTCGTTTACCGAATCAACTAGTGGAGAAAGAAGAGATCTACCCTTCTCCCAAGCCCAAGATATGTTTTTTGATAATCTTTTGAACACGTGCTGTGACGATATTGGTCAACTTGTCGAATACTTAAAAGATGATATGTTCTACATGTAGATAGCAAACGAAGTACATTGTACGTAAAAATATGTATTGACTTGTTTTTTTTGTGTAAATAATACGTGCAAATGTGTACTAAAAATATTAGATAATGTATGTTACATTTGTACAGGAGAAAAAGTAGTGTAGCAACCTAGTTTATGTTCAATATTTGTGCTGTCTGAAAATGTATCTAAAAAGATGAAATAATAAATCGATTAAATTAGTTATTTGAAAGCAGAACATTATACAACTTCTAGTGTTGGTAAAATTGGTCGACGATTAAAATTTATCCGGCACAACGAACAGAAAAAAGTGAATAGTTACTACTTAGCGATTAAAATGCGTTATTGGAAGCCATTCAATTCTTAAATTGATGGTGATATTCCTTTTCAGGTATAGATTTGAATTATTTCAGAATAATTTCACCTTTAGTCTTACTGAAACCTGTGTTCGCATAGTATATGCTTTATTCAATTCTTTGAACGGATAACCTGCTGAACTGTGATTCATTCTCTGTAAGAATTGAAAGAAAAGACAATCGAAAAGATAAACTGAAACAAATAAAAACGGATCGCATCAAAGAAGAGTAGGAAAGTAACATAAAGAAGCATCATAACAATTGATTAAACAAATGCGTTATTATCGATTGATTTGATAAGGAATGTATCTTCTCAGACATTTCTAGATAGATGTATCATTTATTCAAGCTTTAAATTGATTGAGTGCTGACTCACAATGTCCAAAAATTCAATCGTCCGATGCGATGAAGTTGTTGGATGTCATTTATTGAAATTTCTCCATGGACTAGACACAATTAACTTTACTGAAGCAGTAGACGGTAGTGAACTATTCGGATCAGTTGCTAAACCACTCGATCATCATTTTATCGGGTTAATCAAAACGTTCAGCAATCGGCAGAGAATCATGCTATCGCGTACTCTATGGGACTATTACAGAAATAACTGCGAAATTGACGAAGAGCGTCTTTGTGTAGTTCCCACACGTTATTCACTTTTTACTCAACCATCAGAGCGTTTGTACATTCATGCATGTTTTGGTCTAGAAGGATTTTCGAAATTGTCTGAAGCATATAGATCTTCTCTTTTTCAATGTTATTGTCGTCTTTTACCACTAAATACTGCCTACTACAATGCAGATTTCGGCCTTCTTGAGTACGAGTGGTTTATTCAAACAATAGGTCTGAAAAGACCACTGAACGATCACGAAAAAAAATTATTTCGAGGTAAAATATTTCAAAGGGAATGAAAAATGCAACGTGTAGAATGTATACACATTATTAAATTTAGTTCAAACAACGTTTTCTACAGTGGAAGATCGAAGTGAGCAGAAGAATATGACATTTGTGCGCACTATAGATGAATTTAAAATGAATATGGCAGTTCATTTCTCATCAGTTCTATGGTTAGAAGCAATTGATTTTTCTAAGTTTATCATCGCTGGTGGATGCGTCCTAAACTCTTTGTATAAATTGCCATTTCTCGACACTAAAGACCAGGATATCAACTTAATCTATTACATAAACAATCTATGTGATTTTCACGCAACAATGCAGAGTACCATTGATCGTATAAAGCACAAAATTTCGCAAAGTACAACCGACACGATAAGAGTAGAAGAAGTCCCCAGATCATTCTGCTACAACGTGTTTTTGCCTTGCCATGTGAGACTTAACTTTTCCATAAGACCTATGTATATGAAATTCGAAACAACCCATTTCATATACTCTTTACAATTTTAACATATATATTTCGCAAGTGGCATTTACTGGTAGTTTTTTTTTTGTCTATTTCGAGCAAGTTCCAGCTCTCATATATACCTATAATTTATGTAGGAGACAAAATAGTATCGACATTTCCATGTCTACAAGCACTCGCAACACAATCATTTATGGCCTACACGCTCCACCCTGAAAGTCCAAAGCATCTCTGCACGCGTATAGGCAAATATTACGATCGAGGTTTTGATCTTTTACTACCCATTGGTTTCGATGGAGATCTTGAATCAATGATGGAAGAGGAAGAGATTCCTTTGTACCGTTTCGAATATACAAAGTATACTAATGATGAAGGAGAGATATATGCTGTTACGCGAGAATGTTATCAAAGTTTCGCACGGAACGTTGAGGGTGTGGGTGAATAAAGCTTTAGGAATAAATAAATGCGGAAAACCTCGGATTGAAATCCGAGTGTTATGTATACTCTAAAAAGTAAAGACGATGACAAATTAGTTTTGATGAATTTATCTAGAATAAATCATCCTTAAGCACACTAAGGAGCTGCCTCCTAGGCCCTGCGGATGCCCTCCTCTTGTCCCATAGGACGTGGCGAAGAGTTAGTTCCACATGTTTAACTACTTGTATGAAGAAAAAGTATTTTTTCTATATATGTTACAAGTAACGCTCATCCTTTGGATTCGCTGACCCTTTTCTGAAAGACTTTTCCGAATGCTGAACACATTCAGAGACTTCGATAGAGCAAAAATGCACTGCGACTGCTACTAGTGCTCAACTGAATCGTGGCAGTATGCTACATACTAGAATGAATAGGATGCAAAAGTCTTTTTAGGAATCAGACCCATTAGCCATTTCTCAGTGGATAATTCTCCAGCANGAATAAGACGAAATTCACCCTCAAATTCAAATTTCCCGACGTCAGAAATCCTTCGGTCTACTCTGACAGTGGATGTTATTAAGTCGTGGCTAGTTAATGAAAAATTAATAATTAATTAAGCGACACTAACGTCGGATTCGAGATCCTCGACCCCGATTACCCTTCGGTCGACCCTTACTCGATAACGAAGAAAATTTTCATCGCTTAATTAGCTAATTAGCTAATGAGCTAATTAGAATTTCGAGAAACTAACCTCGGATTCGAGATCCTCGACCTCGATTACCCTACCGGTAATCATTTTCTAACTACGATCGATCAATTTCATTGATTTTAGAAATGCTGATTTCTGATTGGATAGGACAGACTGACAGACAGACTTTAAGCTTTTTAACACAGCATTTAAACGCTGTATAACCCTTTCTTTCAGAAAAGGGAATAAACGAATGTTTATTATGTCATAACCTGATACAAGCTGAGGAGGATTATGTTGAAAAGGTAAACGAGCACCGTAATGCGAACCGGCATAATAAACACAAAGTTCTGCTTTGTTTCTGTCTGATTCATATCCAAGATATATTAAGTGACCGCCAGCTGTTCGCTTATTAAATCGATCGATTAACTCTGATAAGCTAATATTTGATGAAACCAAATGTAGATTCGTTTCATGTGCAATTTTGTTAAACTGTATACTTATAAAGAGCGATTGAAAGATGCTATACATGCTTATGGTACTCTTCAATTAGCAAACTGTAGAAACCTAGAAAAATTAAAAGAACATATCAGAGACACAAAACAAACAGTTTTCATGATAGATGCTGTGGATGTAATAATATGTTTTTATTTTAGTTATTCAATGAATCCAATAATGAATTGTTTTATAGAAAGTTGCAATGATTGATAGTTCATTTTACAAAAGAATCAATGCAAGTAACAGTAACCGCAAAGTAAAATTGAAATCATCAACTGATGAAAACAAATGTGGTTCTTTATATGCTCGTTTTCCAATATGTGTTGGTGCACGAATTTTTATTAGACAAAATATTGATCAAGATAACTATACTATCAATGGGACGGATGCTTTCGTTAAAGAGATAGGATGGGAAGATCCGAAAAATTTTCTGTCACCGCCCATGATCATCGCTGATGTGTTTTCTTCATTAAACAATGTCATACATACAAAGATACCGAAATATGCTGTCGTCGGTGATAATGTTGATGTTTACATTTTTACGAACTTTTTAATATGAATTCTTATTAAGAATTAGAAAATGCGGTCGTTGATTTGGCAGGGAAATATTGGAAAGCTGGAATATTTTATACAGTTCTAAGTAGAACGCGACGCATAACGGACATCATCATTTTGGCATATGATCGAAAATATTTTAAAGTAATTTATGTGCTATTCATATTTTAATTAAAAATGTTCAATTCTATCACATTTCCAACGAGGGTTTAAACGAAACTGAACGGTTAGAAAGAAAAGAAAAAGAAAACCCTATCAAAATTTATGATTATTTAAATGATGTAGTAAGAGAAATCAAATTCGTACCCAGCATATACTGTTCTATTCATATAGGTAAATGATATGAATTTGAAAGAAGACTATTCGATCGATACAGTTTGTACGACTGAAAAAAGAAAGTTTGATGTAGATTATAATATTCAAAAAAATAAAAGAGCTAAAATAACAACGAACTTTGACATTGATATTATTCATGGTCATTCGAATATTGATTATATGCCGGAAAATTTTATTCTTTGTAAAAAACAAAAAAGATTTTTTTGTGATCGGCATGCTCTTCGAACACTTGTACAGAATATTACTGTATTCGATGATATTTTTTTCACAAAGTTCAGGACAACAATTAGCAACAGATGAGTTCATGATTCGAAATGATATCCATAAAGCACATGATCAATTTTTTAGTACATATACTGGATATTATCATATACAAATTATACGAGAAGCTCTTTTAACACAGTATTATATAGAGCGTATACAATGGAATAGTGCAAATAAAATTTCATCGTTTGTATATGAACAAATCACGAATAATATTCAATATATTCAAGGTTGATTTATTTATAAAGACGATCATTATTTTTGCTTGAGAAGATTTGATGCTACACCAGATTATTTTTTTATTATTGATTCTTTGAAATTTGGTCGACATGAAACAATTAAACGGAGTGAAATTCAACAATATATTACCTATTTACATGAACATGGTGCTTTTATTTACATGCCTATTTCGCTCAGTATTTTACAAATGGAAACTATTAGTTCTGATATGATTTCATCATTAATTGATCCATTTCCAATATCGGACGCGGATGAAATAACTTTCAAAATAGAAGAAAAAATAAATTTTTGTTTTAAATGTTCAGATATTGAAAAATAAATGAAAAAATATTGAATGATGTTTTAATTTATAGATTGGTTAGTGTGAATTCATAGTTTCTAGTTATTGTTACGAATATGTTTTTTTTCTTTGTATGTGGATATTATCTTTTACTTAATTGTTCACTGATGTCACACTAAGAAGTTCGAGTTTAGTTATTAAAGAGTGTTTTCAACTGTCGAAAGGTGTGTAGATAGCATTGATGATTTTTCTTGTATTTGTTTATCTGTTCTTTCGCTGTGAGTAGGTATTTAATAAGTGGAGAAACTGTTATATACAACAAAATATCATGTACGTTCGTATATTGATGATTGAAAGTGTACAAATTTGAATTGTCAATCTTAACTATTTGATTCAAATGAGAGAAATACATGAATTGAAATTGAACAATATAAGTAGGTTGTATGTTTTTGAATGTGTTCATTACGATAAAGTCGAGCAATGGACGGAAGCCGCGAACGAAAGAAAAAGAACGCGCATTTTTATTTATTCAGATGCGTGCTGAATTTTATTCCCTCGACTGTAAGGAGGGTCATATGAAATAAAATAGTTTGTTTGTGGCAAAGCGTGGGCGACGGTGGGCCAAGGTGGGTGAAGGTGGCCAAAGGTGGCGCCTGATCGGCGAAGGCGGGGAATGCTGGCCCAAGGTGGCGCATGACCGGCGAAGGTGCCAGGCTATGGTGAAGCGCTTGATGGATATTTAATAGAGTGGTATGACAGGAAGGTCATTGAACGGTGGAGAGTCAATAGTATGGTGTTGCGTAACTTGAATGTCGTCGGTGAAGTTAGCACTATATTCGAATAAAAGCTTTCCATATTTGTTGAGGGATGTGTTCCAATCCGTGTTTTAAGTAGAACTCGGCGAGCTGTATCTAGTGGTATGCTCAGTTGCGACCAAGTCCCAACTTTGGAATTTCGGATCAGTACCGCCGTTACTGGTAGCCTAAGAATGAAAACTCGAGTTATAGAAAAACTGAGCAAACCACTAGATAGAGCTCGTTGAGTTCTACTTGAAACGCTGATTGGAACAACTGGAACGTATTCCTAAACAAATATAGAAAGCTTTTACTCGAATATGGTGCTAACTTCAACAACGTGCTTGAATAGCATTTGTGGTGGTTTTTATGATTGCGGTGATTTGTGTCGTGCTTTGAGGAGCACTCAGGTGGATGGTTTCGTAGTCCGTTGAATCGCGTAATATTAGTGCTTATCGTTTTGGATTTGTCCTCATTCGGCGTTTTGTGTTGGTTACAGTATAATTTAATAGGAGAATAAATAAAAGTGTACCGTTTTGTTAAAGATGCGCCCCGTAGTAATGTTGGTGTATCTCTCTCTAGACGTTCGTCCTTTGGGACATATTATTGCATGCTTTTGTGATACATGATTGCATCCTTCGGTAGATACTTTCGTCTAATCTTTTTCTGTTTCGCCAAATTTTGCTCGTGGCTGCTAGTATTTATGACATAATGTTATGAGCTCTCAACAAAAAATACGTTTTCTGCTCATACCAATTTTACAAAAAATTAGCTATTTTGCTTTCGAAAGTTAATAAATAGTGACACACAAATATTTTACTCATTTCATCGTATATCAAGTTGCTAGATCGATTTGTCCCACTAATAGCACACGCAGAAAGTATCTGTGTTCCACAGTCGAGGGTGAAGTGAGTCGGCACGGTGAACGTTACTTGTGATATACATGAAAAAAAATGCATATGGGAGAGGGGGTAGGGTCCATAGTTTCTTCGACTTAGAACTTACACTCACTTGTTTTTTCTTCAAAAGATAAATGAAAGTTCCACAAAACAAACAAAATTAAATTTTCATTCTATTATCTTGAGAGTAAACAATCATTTTATACTTTGAAATGAAAAAAATGTTTGATTTTGAAAAACAATTCCAATTGGAGAAACTGAACCTTGAACATTGGTTGGTCGAATAATATCGGGTGATTCAAAACCAACTAAAAAGATAATACACCATTGATTCAATTGTAAGTTTCCACTGTCAATTGCACCAGCACAAAACGGTTCAGGACCATATTGAGTACTGTGTGGGCTCCAACTGAGAATTAAATGATAAATACTTTTTAAAAAAATTATTGATATTTATTTATTGGTTAAATAATACAATCAAAACTAACCAGGACTTGGATTAAGAATTGCACTTTTTCTTTAATTCCAATTGGTGTACTTGTAATAAAATTCACAATTGTTTGCCCTGGGCAATATGTTTCAACAATAACATATTCAGTTACATCGGAACCAACAGATGTACCAATACAAGCTAAGAAAAATGAGTTAGATAAAAAAATATCGATAATTTAAAACTTACCACGATTGGGTCGATTACCAATGATTTGTGATGGAGTACTACAACCAGTAGGTGCTGGATAACCATAGAAAAGAAATTGAAGTGGAACTGAACTCATTGGTATTGTTGCTGTAGAATTTTAAAAAATCTTCAATTTGTAATGCAACTCCCGCATATCGATTAGCAACTGTTAAAGTAAATACAATTGTACGATTGTCTCGAATTGGATTAGCACCTGAAACACTACTACACATTCCGCCACATTCATTATATAGATTTATCTTTGCAGTTGAAGTTGCCTATCGACATTTTAATATATTCGAACCATCAACATCAGACATTTGAACAACATCAACATGTTGAATATTAATTTGTTTATAAATTATTGGAAGTGTAACAGCAGTAGGACTTGTATTAATAAAACCATCTGGTCGAATATTAGTAATAACACGATTTGCAACATACCATGGTTGACCACCTCCTGTAACCAATTCATTAAGCCAAGCATTTGAAGCATAATAAATAGTAAAGGAAATAGTTAATGGGAATGTATAGACTCGTTTTCGTTCACCTGAACTAACATCAAGAGTATTAGCATAATCTGTTCAATATGCTGTTGTACTTTATAAAGGAGTCCAAGCGGCACAAGTACCAGCAGTACATTGAACTGAATTTGCATCACTAATTAAACCACTGCTTGCAATAGTTGCATCATTACAAAATGTACCAGATGAGTAAGTAAGACGTCATGAATATCGTTCACGTACAAGAAAATCTGCTGTAAAATCAGAGGGAGTTGCATTCAAAGGTCTCCTATAAAATAAAAATATAAAATTTGATCAAAGTACAATTCTTATTATATCAACTCACCATGTAATTGTTTCACCACAAAAATGCGAAGCAAATACTAAACAAATATTTAATGTGAAAAGAACAAATAGATTTGTGAGATTCATTTTGTATTCTTTCATAATAATAACTGAAAAGCAGTCGTCATTTACACACTACTTTTATAGTGTGGATTTTTGTATGTTGAGTACAAAAGTCTATATGAAAAAAGCACGCGACTATGTATATTTTTTTAAAATATTTAATAGTGTTGGCAACGTAAAATCATAGAATTTGCCCACTTAATATAAAGGTAAAATGTAAAAACTATATTTTATATAGAAATCATCTTTTACGGACTTTTTCAGACTATTTTTTATAAGAGAACAATTATGTGTGATGCGTACAAAACGAATAGACCGTGTAATGTTTTGTTTTGCTTCTATTTTATAGTCTCTCTTTGGTAAGATTTCATTATATTCCTATGTAATGAAATATTCTTTTGTGTAAACAGTTTTATACGAATGAAACCTGAGAGAAAGAAAAAAAAATTAAACTCAAGATAATATTATTCTATAATTTTTAAAAAATTTCTTTTCAAAGAATAGATTGAAATTTAAAAGTGAGAAAACACTCAAAGAGAAGCTTCAAAATTTTATTTTGAAAGAAAAAAACTTTCTGCACTAGTAGGTTAAATTTATTCGTTTCATTATTGTAAAATGAATTAATCGATGAATAAAATTTCATCATCTTATAGTGTGAGCGTGGGTGAAAGCGAGATCCAGACTAAAAAGGAAAGAGCGGCAGTCTTAGGCATAGTTATACGTTCTTTGAATAACGAGTATAAATTCCTCCACATTTCACCATTTGAAAGTCACGCTCAACAATCTGTTTGATTGTGAGAAAATGAAGTCGAATACTTTGGATAAAATAAATTGATATTCAATGATTTGATTGGAAGAAGAAGAGAAATAACTGATTCGTTCTTTCCCATTAGCAAATAGTAACATGACACGTTTATATGTTGTAGAATGATAAATCGGAACAAATAAAGACAAAAGATATTTGCTCAAAAAGATAAAATATTCAATATATTTATCATTAATTTATAAATTAAAGAAAAGATATTCTTTATTTTTATTCTTCAAAAATATGAATGGAGTAACACCCCTACTTCAGATGATTAAAGGGTATTGAATAGTGATTACGAATATATAAATGCTATAAAGTAACACATACAGCTTTTATCGATGAAGATTATTCTCAGCAATTAGAAATACGGATCTTTTCAATCATATTTAGCTTTTTTTCTTGCTGATTCTCAGAAGAAAATAATAAATCAAATAGTTTTCGACCAAGAATAATTGGATACTGAAACAATTATGAGATGAATACTGAAAATGTACTACAATACGTTGAAATGAAATGAATTATTATCATCAAAATCTGTATGGAATACATGGCAGAATATTATCATATATGTCTATTTCAATGCATTCACACTGTTGTATATGTTTAACACAACGTGTTTCTGCAGCGCACATCACTTTTTCTACTAATGAGACTCCTTACGGTCATACTTCAGTAATTCGTTTTTTCGTTCTTTCGTTTATATTCGGTTTAATTTTCTCCTTGTATTTATCGATACTTGATTTTTTCCAACTTGGAGAATATTTTTATCAAACTCAATCATACGTCAATTTATTTTTGACGTTTGTTTATTTTGTATGAAATACGTACATATTTTTCGACGAAATAATATCCCACTTATTACACCTGTCTAAGGAACATGGTGACATGTTATTTTATTCAGTGACTTCGATAGTGATTCAATGAAAATATTTATGTATGATCATGTGTGTGAAATAAAATAAAAATATTATGCGACGAAAATTTTCAAACGGAAAGAGAAAGATTGTAGCAAAGAATTTCTGGTTATAGAGGTGTCATCGAAGAACGTATGAATGAAAGTTGCTAATAATATCAAAAGATTGTTTGAGGACATTCGGAAATGATTTTTTCAGATAATTTGTGGTTGTTGTTGTTGAACATAATTGTCGCTAGAGACTTAGTGCTCCGAAATGATCATTCTATAGCAGAAGATATAATAACATATGGCCGAAAAGCGAGAATGCACATGATATTATCCCAATGATTCTGAATAAAATCCGTTAAATATTGAAAACGGGTAGTAAGACCTCTCTGAAGCAGAAAATGACGAAGCATTTTTTCATTTTGGCTTTTTCATAACTCAAAAGATTCGCCTCCTCTATAATCTTCTTCGATATTTTTTTTCTCTATTTCTTAATTTTATTATCATGGGTAGCCCCAAATTACTCTCCTCTCTTTATCGTAACCATCCAACCCTGAATGCAATAGTCACTCTCGCTCTTTTGTTTTTCAAGGCCAAAGCCGTACCACTTTCTGAATGAGAGAGTCCTTTATTTTTTGATGCACATGAATCATCTCGAAAAAGAAAAATATTTCGAATTGCAGTATAAATACTCTGACACTCACTACGAAAACCAACAAGCTTCGATTACACTCGCCAATTTTCGAACAAACCAACACACGATATGGATTGCAAAGCAGTTAGTATTCTCTTCGTTGCTATTATACTTGGTGCCACAATCATGATGGCGAATGCATATAAAAAAACCAATATCGGCGAAAGCATGAATTATATGCAGCTCAACCTTCGAGACTTATTATCTGAAAACATGAATGCGCGTGATCTGCCTAAGTATATCGCTGTGCCTACACAGCTCATTATCAAAGAAATTTGTCCCATCATGGCAGAAACGAAAGATGCGAAATACTTAGCTGATCAATGTCAAGACAAATTCACTTTTGAAACGAAGACTTTTCAAAAAGTGATTTGTCCCAACCTCCCAGAAGAAGTAGCTGCGAAATTCTTTGGTGGTGGCTTGTGTGTAGCCAAATAAGCGCGATTCAGTTTTTATAATTCTTCAAACAAATCGTTTTCATTTTGAATTTTCTGTTTTAGTGATCAAGATGTTAGCGATACAGCCTTTAATCTTCACAAACGATTTCTGCCTCAAATAACATTTTCACTATCCTCTCCTTGTATTTCCTTTTTAAGCTCTTTCCCTTTTTTTTTCTTCACCTAACATTTTTCATTTAATCTCAATAAAAGTTCGCAAGTTTTAAAACCTTCCTTTTCTGAGCAATAATATGAATTTTAATCAACGAGATGATTTGAAGATTTATGTCGCACAATATATGCGTATGACGGTGGATAGAAGAATAACAAAGCAAGTTATAAGACTCGAAAGCAATTAAATCTAAAATTAAGTTTTTCATTAATTAAGAACAATGTGTCTTCATATACGAATAGATATACTTTTCACTGTATGTCCAGATTTCTCTGTTTTGAATAAACTATTCCTCAGTCATCACAATTTTTTTTTACACTTAATCCGTATCCATAAAAGTCGAATTCTCTACGAAACAGTGTTCTGATACATTAACGTCTCTATCACGCACAAAAATTATGCTCATAGCAAGCAATCTCGAAGTTTTCAATTTCTCATCCACTCTAACTAAATCCGTTTCGACAAGTTTGTAGTTTTTCGAACCATTAATCGTTGTCGAAGATTTCAAATAAACGTATTCCATTCATACTCAAAAGCTCTTTCGACTTCAAACAATCCATAAAATAATATATTGTTTTATTTCAGACACATGATCATACATAAATATTTTCATTGAATCACTATCGAAGTCACTGAATAAAATAACATGTCACCATGTTCCTTAGACAGGTGTAATAAGTGGGATATTATTTCGTCGAAAAATATGTACGTATTTCATACAAAATAAACAAACGTCAAAAATAAATTGACGTATGATTGAGTTTGATAAAAATATTCTCCAAGTTGGAAAAAATCAAGTATCTGGAGGGTGGGCGAGTCAAGCATTCTACGACGCGCTTCGACTAGGCTCAGTAATCTCATCAGGTAGTTTCGACTTTGTATCGAACATCGTCAGTTTCTCTGTGCGATGTGTGTATGTAGGATAGTCAGAAATGCTATGTAATGTCTTGTAATTTGTTATAGGTGAAGTTCTGAATGTACGATTTGTTCTAGATGTGGTTTGTATGTCAATGTTTGAGATATGTGTAAAAGTTCATGCTGAAATGAGCAGTTTATTAGAAATAGTATGTACAGAAAAGTCTACGATGCTTGAAATGTAGGTCTGGCGTTGAGTTAATGTCTCGACGGATTGTCATTATTGTTTCTGCTGCCAACGATTAGTCTTGTGTGAATGATTGGTGTTGATCGCGTTTGCAGTTTTGGAACCGTTGCTCATGAGTGTAATGAATTATGAGTTGATTGTCCCATTTCGAAGATTTTGTTGAGTTCGTTTTGGGTACCCCAGTTTCCAGTGATTCATCATCAGGAGTAGCTTTATCTCTTTCGATTCTGGACGCCATTCGATAATCTGGAATAGTTGGAATGTTGAGCGTTTTCTGTCGGATCGCTCTGAACTGATTTTCATCATGTATGAATGGTTGGATGTTTGAAGTTTTGACATAAATGGCGATGAAATTGTGGAATCTGCTATACATAAACCGTGGTGCATAGCTAGAAGATATCGGATAAACCGGATTGTGAACATATAGAAATAGATCGAATTACTTCATGTAAAGAAGCATTAGTTTGATTGTACGTTGTTCTTTTTGAAAAGTTGATAGTGTCGATGAATAGCGTACAGCACGCAAAAGTGCTGTGTCAATGGCATTTCTGAAGGTACGACGAGGATGACCAGAATTAAATGGTACTGTGTATGGTTCGGCTGCTTCTTTGTGATACACAGATGTTTTCAATAAGCACATCTAAGAATGGTACATTCTTACCAATTTGCCGAACTAATTTGATATTTGGATGGAAATCGTTGGCGTTATCTAACATTTCATTGATTTTGTTCAGTGGTTGATTCGAAGTAAAGAAGATATCATTGATATACCTATTAAAGATAAATAGGGGACATTGAGACAATAGCGCTTTTCCTAAGCTACTGAACATGCCTTCCATAGATTTCGTTTGTATCTAACAGCTGTTGAAGTGATGGTTTTTCCCATTTCCATAAGAAAACATTGGCTAAAATCAAAGTAAATGCGGAGCCCATAGCACCGTCGATCACTTGACGATAGAACCTTTTCTCATAAGTGAATACATTTTCTGTGAGAACGAGACGAGCTAATTTCCGAATGGCGTCAATGGGCACTGAATTCACTTTGGCATATCCATGTTCTAGAAGAAATTCAGTTAGAATATCAAGAGATTCTTCCTGTGGTAACATTGTATAAAAATCTGTGATATCAAATGTGCACAAATAGGTTGTTGGCTTCAAATATCCATTTGCAGCGTATGCTTGAAGTCGTCGAATGAGATCAACACCATCGATAATTGTAGTTGAGCGAACATGTTTATCAAATAACG
>CAJNOJ010000478.1:0-41140 GCA_905250025.1 Adineta ricciae
ATCGAGTTTGATGACAACACAATTAGTAATGTCAGTGGATGACCGCATGATGACAGTCTCTATTTCACCTAATTCAATGCGTTGTCCTCTCAACTTCACTTGAAAATCTTTGCGACCAACAAATACTAATTGTCCATCTAAAGTCATTCTGGCAAGATCACCTGTTCGGTAGAACACATCATCAGTGTTAGGTAATCGAATAAGTACTCGTTCACTCGCTTGAGGATCATTGAGATAACCAGAGAAGATACCGACACCACCGAGAAATATCTCGCCAACATTTCGTCCATCAGGTAACACTTGTTGACCGTAGTTATCGAGTACAAGAACTATTCGTCCAGGTAAACATCGGCCTATCGGTATAATCTCTGGTAGATCGGTATCGTGAGATTCAATCTTGTAGTATAACGCCGATACAGTACTTTCAGCAGGAGCATATATATTTGCTAAAACACACGTAGGTTGTAAGTGCCGGAAGATCGTCTTGACAACCTTTCCTTGAAGTTGCTCGCCTAAATCGACAGATAAATTATGAATAGCGATATGATGAATGCTTACCTCCCACAGTAATCATTCTTACAGTGGCAAGATGGTTAGATTTATCGAACTCTGTTTGTTTATTTAAATATTCCCCCAGAATCGCGATTGTTGTTGGCACAAAATCGATACGAGTGACTTGATTTCTTTCAATAGTTTTACATAGATAAACTGTGTCAAGATTACCATGCGGTCGAAGGAGTACAACTGTGGCACCGCAAATCAAACCACCCATATATTCGTTGGTATGTTCATCGAATGAACAACTAGCCATTTGAATTATGATATAGTTTTCGTCATGAAATTGTAGTTGACAGTACGATTGCACCATGTGTGCAAAGTTTCGATGGCTAATGGGTACAACTTTGGGTGTTCCTGTTGAGCCACTCGTGAAAATCGAAAAAACGATATCATCCATCAGTACATTCACGTCTGTCGAAGACTCAAAGTCACCGTTAATTATATTCTCCATCGATACTTTGTTGTTCGGAATGAGATGATTGGTAGTCGAGTGAGTGAGAACACATCGTGGTCGAGTGAGATCAGTCAACATCTGTAATCTTTCGAATGGTTCATGAGGTGAGAGTGGAAGATACGAAGCACCACTAAACAGAATCGCCATGATACCAATGGCCATTTCAATCGAGCGCTCAACACATTGACCAACAATATCACCTCGTTGTACTTGACAGTGGTCGATGAGATGACGAGCCAGAAGCTGTGACGAATGAAATAACTCAGCATAGGTCAGTGATTGATCATCGAGAATCACTGCCAACTTCTGTGGATGTTGCACAACTCGACATGCAAATTGTTCGTGGATCGGCAAAAGAGTCGAAGGAAGAAGAAGTTGATTGCGGTGGTCTAATTGTTGAATGAGTTGGATTTCATGAGGAAGAAGTAGTGAATATTCGGAAATTGATTTGGTGGTCGATGAAAACAACAGTTGCTCAAGAAGACATTGATATCGATGAGCCATTAACTCAATTGTACTTGTTTCAAAGAGATCATTGGAACCATTGAGAGAAACAGTCAAAGATTTTTTGCGGACGTTATAGTAAAGTGTACAGGTCAGGTCAAACTTCGCTACACTGTATGGATCGGTGGTGCTGCCAATGAATGGACGTAAAACTGTCTGAGAATCGAGACCAACTTCATCATCCCGTATAGTTTCGACATCAAAAAGTGTCTGCAGCGATGCAATGTTTGTGTTCGTCGCAATCTCTTGAAAGGGAAGATGAGTATGTGGAAGTGTAATGAGAGCGAGATCTTTGACACGTTGCATTAGTAAAGTGAAACTGGAATGTGGATCAATGGTGAGTCGATACGGTATTGTGTTGACAAACACACCGATTAAGTTCTCAAGTTCTGCTCTTGCTCGATTTGCAATTACTGTGAGTACACAAAGATCATCCTCTTGAGTAAGTTTGAATAAAAATGCGTAGAATGCGGCTAGTCCCAACTGAAAAAGAGTCGTCTCATGTGTTTTCATAAGTAAAAGCATGCTATCAACTACGTCGTCGGATAACTGTAGGGTGATTGTTGTACCATGGCCTGATAGACTTTTATCGGTTCGTGAATGATCATACGGGAGCTGGAGGTAATAATTTGAGAAGCCGTCCAATTGTTGTTTCCAAAAAGCTTTTGCTTCGTCTATATTTCTTTCTTTTTCATGTATCGCATAATCAATATAATCTAACGTAGAGGACGAAAGAGACTGACCGGTTGAGTAGAGTTTCTTCAGATCTTGAAAGAACACGTCGATAGAACCACCATCGAATGCTGCATGGTGAAAATTGAAGACCAATACATCGGATGGCTGAAGAAGATCGTTATCGACAATCGACAGTCGTCGAATAGCGTGACATCGAAATACTCGTGCTTTAGTCAGATCGAACAAACGAGGGTTTGTTTCTTCATCATATATAATCTTTTTTACATCTACATCTGTCTCAGCTTGTGTCAAGATGACTTCTACTTGTACTTGATCCAAAACCTCTTGCTGCAGCACACCAGCATTCTCATCAAATGTTAGACAGGTTCGAAGTGCCTTGTGTTTTTGAATTACTGCTAATAAGGCTCGATTTAATCTCTTCAATGAAACAGATGTCTGGGCAATTTCATAGACCAGAGGAATATGGTAAGTAGCGACTGCATTAGTCACACTGCTAAAACGGACACGCTCATCCAAGTATAGGCGAGTTTGCGCGAAAGATGCAGGTCCTGAAACACTATCAGTCAAGAAAATCTTTGGTTCGAGAACATCTTACCTCTGGTAATGTTAAAAGAATGCCAGTGTGGCTCTATAATCATCTGATGGTCTTCGAGTAATTGAGCATGATCGTGAATAGTTGCGTGACGAAATAACTTACTGATGTCGACAGCTTGATGAAATTCAGTTTGATAGACATGCTGAAGTTTCATGAGAAGAAGCGAATTACCACCTAATGCGAAGAAACTAATGCTTGTAGAAGAAATCGATTCAAGATGCAACACTTGAGACCAAATCGATGAAACTTGTCGTTCCATGTCGGTATGATCCTGTTTGTCTGGTGCATTCGAGTTAAACGAGAGAAGGAGTGAAAAATCAGGAGGTGGAAGTGCTTTACGATCCAATTTACCATTTGGGTTAAGGGGAAAATGGTCGATCAGAATAAATAACGATGGCACCATATACAATGGTAGACATTCTCGACATGTCTCACGTAACAGACTGATGTTCACGGAAACTTTTGTTTGAACATAGGCAACGAGATGTTCTAAATTGTCATGCTCTCGTTTTACAACAACACAATTGCTGATTTCCGGCGTAAAACGCATAATAGTTGCTTCAATTTCGCCTAATTCGATACGTTGCCCTCTCAATTTGACTTGAAAATCAGTTCGTCCACTAAAATACAGGCGACCTGTTCTGACATCGACGCGCACGAGATCACCTGTTCTATAGAATACACCTTGTTCTTGTGGCAAGGATATCAGTGCTTCACGTGTTAAATCTGCTCGATTGAGATAACCGCCAAACACAGCTTGACCACCTATGAAGAGCTGACCGACCTGCTTGTCGCAGAGAACAGGCTGACGATATTTATCAAGAACATGACATGTGTAACCAGCAAGTGGCCGACCGATCGGTAAAGAATTTTGCTCAAGATCGTCCTTTGTAATTAGATGAAAAGTAGCTGCGAAGATGCATTCCGTAGGACCATAGAGATGATAGATAAGTGCAGTCGAGTTTAAACAGTTGTAGAGTTGAGATGCTGTTTGAGGCCGAAGTAGTTCACCTAAGCATAAAAATGTTTCTAAATTAAATTATAAAAAATATATGTTACCTATGGAACAGACACGCTTCAAACTGAACAATGCTTGACGTAGGTCAGGAAAGTTGTGTACGTGTTGGGCAAGTATAGCAAGAAGCGTGGGCACTGTAACAGTAAAACTTATTTGATGTCGTTGTACGACCGATATCAAATAGTTCATGTCAAGATTTCCGGTAGGTCGAATAAGACAAATAGATCCACCCAGCCAGAGTGTACCTAAAATTTCTTGTATGTGAATGTCAAATGTAGGCGGTGTTATTTGTAGGACAGTATCGTTATGAGCCATAATCGCTGAGTAAGCGAGTGCATCAACACAAGCGGCAAAATTCTGATGGCTGATTGGAACCGCTTTGGGTGTGCCAGTCGAGCCACTGGTAAAAATTACATAAGCAATCGAATTGATGTACACATTGATATCATCATTATCATCATCACCATCAATCCAGCCTGTTGAGGTCAGCAACACGAGTATTTGATCGATGTTAATATTATTCGATGAGATAAATGTGCGTGTTCGATTGTGACAAAGGACACACTTTGCTCGGACCTGTTCGATCATGGACTGAAGTCGTGCCGATGGTTGATCCGGAGATAGAGGACAATATGAAGCACCGCTCATTAGAATCGACAGTATTCCGATAACCTATTATAAAACAAGAGAATATCACTACTCTCCATATGTTGAAAGCAAGTTTAACTTACCATTTCGATGGAGCGCTCGACATATTGAGCAATGATGTCGCCTGGCTGCACGTGACAGTTTTCCTTGAGATGATGAGCCAGTAATTGTGATGAGTGTAATAGTTCAGCATAAGTTAACGATTGATCGTCAAGAATCACTGCTAATTTCTGTGGATGTTCCTCGGCTTGATATGCGAACTGTTGGTGGATAGGCAGTAGATTTTTACGAAGTTGTATCTGCTCGCTGCTATTTGCTAGTTGATGTAGTATTTGATTTTCATTTGGAAGGAGCAGTGAAAATTCAAAGATTGAACTCGTCAATGGACTGCACAACAGTTGGCCAAGAAGATATTCAAATCGACGAGCCATAGTAATAATTGTAGACTCATCGAACAAGTCACAAGCGTACACAAAGGAACCAGTCATCTGTTTGCGTTCATTCATTACGATTGATAAACATAAATCGTGTTTAGTCGTATTGGGTGGACGAATACAACGAGTAAGTTCACATCTGTCGGCCAATTCTATTTTACTTGTGATAGTCTGAAATCGAAATCCAATTGTTATGTAAGGCAATGATTTCATATCCTTAGCCATCGACTTGATATGTTCTATAAGATGAATAAACGTATTTTCAGGTTCAATCATGTTGGTTGTACACGCGGTTTCGTATTGACTCCCATTGTTCACATAGCTGCCGATGGTGAGATCTTGACATTGTGTCAATTTATAGAGGAAAACATAATAGGCAGACAAGTACACTTGAGATAGGGTGGCTTGTACTTGACAAGCAAAATTAGCGAGTGACTCGCTTCCATCTAGTTCCAGATTCACTGTTGACGCACGACCCGTGCGACCTGATGATAATGGACAATGATCGTAGGGTAATTGCAACTGATATCCAAGATCTGATTCTGATAACATACTGTCATCTCTATCATCTCGTTCACACAATGTATAATCAATGTAGATCGGTGTGTGATTGTCATTCATGTCGAGTGCGAGAGTTGAATAAGCCTCTTTCAAATCGGCCAGAAAAATAGATTCGATGAAATAATCGAAAATGGCATAATGAAAATTGACTAGCAGCATATCTCCACCAGTGAGAAGATCTTCGTCTTTTCCATCGCCTCTTCGAATCGCATGACATTGAAACATTCGATCGTAGATAAGATTAAAATGAGTTGGAAACATTTCTTCGTTTTCACTCTCAACTTTACTAATTTGCACAAAGGAGACATTATCCATATCGTCGAACGATACATTACATTGATGTAGTGGGGTACGCAATGTTGGATGTTTGCTGATGAGGAGTGTCAATGCACAATTAAGACGTTGAAGAGAAAGGGATGAACCAGGCGTTACGATAAACACGAGTTGTGAAGCAGAATTATTAACTTTGCTTTGATTTGCATGATTTAATGCTGCGTCGTTTGTCGTGAGTAAACGAACATGTTGAATGATAGTTGGTTGTATCAAAAAATCCGATAGATTGAGCTGTCGATGCGGACTTAAGTCGGATTGATAGCGACTGAAAAGTTCCATCAAAGTCAAAGATGAACCACCCAACGCGAACCACGTTATAGAATCTTCACTAGAAACGCTGTCTAGATGTAACAGAGAACACCAGAGTCGGCGTACCTTGTGCTGAATATCGTTCGAATTTGTAGGATTTTCTAGGGACATGTTTTAAACGAAATGATTTCAGTTAGAAACTAGTTGTCCTTGATAGAAAAAGTATAGTGATTATGAAAACATTTCTTTTTCGGGTTTAAGAACAAACGATTGAATTATTGCATTTATTGCCGTCTCAAAACGAAGAGAAAAAGTCGTAAATCTTGCTGAGATTTTGCACTATCATCGTGTTGATGGTTTTTATGATCAATGAATGATTTATGAGCTTACTTGAAAATACATCAAACATGCATCATCATCATCCTTATCTACAATCTCAGATGAAATAAACTCACCTCATTTATCTCTCTTCTAGGCAAGTAGTTGCAAGTGATACCTAATTTCTTTCAAATAACGATGTCGTCAGAAAGTACAATCAACGAATCAGACCAAACTTTGCAACCGCCATTTAAAATGCCTCGAGCACCACCTCATGTTTATTCCTGTTTTGTCGTTAATCGTACGCAACATCCTGTAGAATGTATGGTTCACTATGATGGTCGTCCAGGTGAAGACAAATTCAATGAAGATGTTCATGTCACTATTCCAGCGAATGATGAAAAATTTTTTCCTCGTCGTTTATTTCAACCAGATTTACCTGATTCGTATTGCAAATGGGTCAAGATTGTGACACATATTAAAGTGAAGAAGCACAATGGTAAAGTGCTTGAAGTCGATTATCCATTTGATCATGTTCATTGTCCAGTTCGTAATTGGGAATTTCATGTTTGTGACGATGGCGATATTTTATCGAAACCACCGAGTCGTCCTGTAAACTTATTAAAATATGAAGGACTTGATGAATACGAACGATAATTACCAGAAACAATGGCGAAGAATTTTGGGACCTGAAGATCAGTTGTTGTTTTTCTTTTCGACTGCTCCATATTAAAAACTTCTTGCAAATCATAAAGCGTTTCATGAAAATAAAATAAAAATTCTTACACGAAATGAAATATGAATGAATTTATAACAAGAAAGGCTCATTATTAACTTGAAAAATGTGCTGAATGTATTTTGGATATTTACAAAACTATTTTAAGCATTCCAGTTTTATTGAAAATATAGTTCAATAGTGCATCTGTTTTCATACAGTCAGTATGCAACTTTAAAATGAATGAGGGCGTGAGGATAAAGAACAAATACTATCAGTTAATCATGCACACTCTCGGATTTAGCTCTGATTACTAATACAAAAGATCGAGTGAAAAACACCGTGTATAACCGATATTTCTTTGATGTGTTATTGCGAATGCGCTGTGGTTTGCTGCTGCTGTTGCTGATATTGTTGTGCAGTTTCTAGTGTACGAAGAGTTTGTTGTCGTTTTATAACATCTTCGTGATCAACTGGAAGGTACGAGAGAGAGATATTAATGGCTTTGTTGGCATGAGAGATAGCTTCGTTAAAATTACGTAAATGACCTAAATTATTGGCCATATTGTCGTGAACAACAGCCAAATTAGGATGATTGGGACGCAGGCAACGCGTATAGATATCAAGCGCCTTTCTACAGTAATCAAGACTTTCTTCATAATTTTTTCTATCGTGATGAACATGACTGATAGTGCTGTAGGTTGAAGCTAAATCCATATGATACTTAGGCAAAGTATCTTGGATTTTCAAAGCCTCTTTTAGATTATCTAAAGCATCATCGCGACGTTGAAGATATAGAAGTGTTTCACCGATTTGAGTGTAATTCTTCGCCAGTGTCTACAAAAAAAATTTAATTATCAAATCAAATTGAACATCATAGTTCTTTTGCATTTTACCTGAGGCTCTGTGTTATACTGTTTTCTTCGTATTTCTAACGCGTGTTGAATATTTTCCAATGCCTTCTCTAAATCTTTCTTTTGTTCGAACTGCACCTGACCAATCATTGAATAGGTATCAGCCATGGCAGATGCATACATTTTCCCATATTTCTTGTAGATAGTCAGTGACTTCTGTAGATAATCCAACGCAGTCTCCAACTTATTCAAATGATAATCAATATATCCTAATTGGTGGTAGGCATGTGCCATATTTCCTGTCTGTTGATTATCAATGGCATTCTTCAGTATACTTTCATAAATTTCAATCGCTTTCGGCCACTCTTGCATACGCAATGTTAGTTGACCAAAACTACACAGATGATTATCTTGCATAGTAATTTCTTCTCGGAGATATTGAATCAGCTGCTGTATTTCTTGATCTTCATTATTAACTAAAGTTAAATGAATTCGATAGAAATTCGGCCCTAGATATTCAATTTGACCAATACGAAAAATCGTATTCATGGAAAACAGGACTTCCGCTTCCTCGGATCCAAAATTACTTATTTCATCAATCGAAGCAAATGGTATATCATTAATACTCCCAGTAATGTTCATTTGAAAAAGAATTCCTACTGATTCAACACTCGTGGCTGCACTTTCCGTTAGAAAACGTGCATAATTTTCATCCCGAGTCGTCGAAAGGAATTGATGAAATGATATAATCCCATTTTGTGTTGATTGAATTCGTTGAAAATCAGCAGGACTGAGACTAAAAAGTCTTTTGTTTTTATTTGTATAGAGAGAAAAATGTTTTAATTACCTTTGACTACGGTAAAGAACCTTTGGAGGTTCTTGAGATGACTGACTTTGTATCTGACGAAGTTGCTCATGTAAATCACGAATGAAAAAACCAAGTTTATGAATAACATCAATGTCTTGATTTCGTAATGCGCCATTCAACATTAAATAAAGATTAGATTCACATGTATAACACGAGATCGCTGAATAATTTTCCTTATCTTGAAGTTTTCGTATAATACTCTGTACACTACTACTGTTTGGACACTGAGATTTAACATATTCAACAAAACTGTTTTTATCATCGTCAGTATAATCAAATTTTAAAAGAATCTCCGTTAGTAACTTAGCGTAAATGAATGCTGGTTCAATTTCATTATCGTTCAGTTTAGAAATCGTCATTTTTGTTTGACTGTTTGCTGTTTGTCGTTTATATTTCCGCATTGATCGACAAAGATCCTCGATAGAATCGAAATTGCCTTGAAATTTTCTAAATAAATTCTCCGTTCCGTCGGATAACTTGGTTTTACTCAGATTATAGATCGCAGCAATTTGTTTTAAATCATGAATAGATTTTATTAAATCTTCATTAGAATCATCGAATAAAATTAAAAAGATCCGTTCAGTTTCTATTGTATGGATAAATTCGATCATTTGTTCTTGATTGTGGAACACATAGATTTCAAGAAAACAACTTTCAATCATTGGATCGAATCTAATCAGAGATATTTCAGAGTTTCACGCCGTTCATTATAAACATACTTACTCAGTAGTCTTTGCTGGATTGTACCAAACAGCAATCGAATCTCCAATGCAATACCGACCTCGTAAAATTCGATTAGTCATCATTGAATGAACTTTTATATTGAATGATTACAAACACAATTACAGATAGTAAGAGTCAAATAAATGAAGAGACAAGTCCATTTCTGTATCGATCCGTTCGGAAATTTCCAACGAAGAAGTATATATTGTACATAATATCATCTACATTATTCACCGTTCTTTAATATTATTGGATACGAACAATTGGTTGAATATCTACAACCAATGTATTTTAATCGAAACAGTTTTCTTATCGTCGTGTTTATATCTTTAACCATTACAATGCGTATTGTTGATGGATGTCGCAGTATGGCAACGTCACACATAATAACGCTATCAAATTAGTTATAGGTGATTCGTTCGGCATCACCCCACAGAATACAGAATCAGTCAGCTAATAATAATTAACAAATAAAACCAAATACGGAATTTGTATTCCAATCAATCATTTCTTCTTTATTAAAAGTCATTTTACTATTTCAGCATAAATTCATATCGTACAATATTTATTCTGTGCTCCTATGTGCATGATTAAATTGCATTTGGAAAAAGAAATACTGATGATGATATGAAAAACATTGATTGATTTACAACATCAAAGAAATTATGAGCCATCGTATAGTTTCATTTTTTCCGTCTCCGTTGTTTATATTTAACTTAGGATCGCTAAGCGATAGAATCCCAAAATGCGACTAGGTTTTTTGATAATATACTGTTCACTGAAATATCAGATGAGCATTTTTTTGCTTATAGAAACAGAAATCTTGATTTTTACATATATTTTATTTGATTTAAAACGTCTTTCGGTGAATCAACCGAAATTGTGTCCAACGGTCAAATGGAATCTAGGTGGGTTGATATATACCGATTGGAAGACAGTTGGAATTGAAGGTGTACAGCTGTTTATTGATACGAACAATACCGTTTATGTTTATTCTAATAAAAAAGGTCAAATCTGAGTGTGGTTTAAGGTTAATCCTCGACGTATGATAATTGGTTATGAAAATGACAATGAAATTACTTCGATGTTTGATTCCAGTTATTGGTGATATTTATCTTTCTCCTAACGACCTTGGAATTTACAAATGGGTCTGAAGTTCAAATAGCTTCGCGCAAGTGATTGACGATCGATTCGGATGCTTTGATCTTGTTATTGATATATATATGATAGGTTATATTGTGCACTATTTTATGTCGATCAAATTGTGAAGAGATTATTGAACGACGATGACGAGGTGGAAATAATAATTGTAGCTGGTACAAACACTACAGGTTCTGGTCCACATGAATTGGACGGACCGAGTAGAATTTTCGTCGATACAAATTTTGACTTATGTGTAGCAGATGTTTTCAATGATCGTATTCAATTGTTTCGTTTAGGCGGTCAAAGTTCATTGGATATAACAATTATACTTTGTTCGCCAGATACAGTTGTATTATTATATTTGCCTGTGAGAAACTAGGCACTGAAATTAAAAAGTTTGATCTGTTGAAAGAGTCTTGTGGTAAGTATAGGGTTCGTCAAGTGTTTTCTAAAGCACAAGATAACTATTTTTCATCTAGTAAATGTTCCATCAATCGTTCAAAGAATGTATTCATCCACTTTAAAGAACAATCATGCAACATATTCTCGGGCTCAAATCAATCGTCCATATTACTATACTATGAAATCATTCAAATTATTGCGAGTAAGACTGATTTTACATTCTTAATGTATGTCACAGAAGAAGATGTATAGAATATACCATCTTTTCTTCTTTAATTGTAATTGATTATTCAAAAACGACCTTACAAAATTACTTACAACAATCAATCGTGAAAAGTGTTGATGATGAGTGTGATACTCATATGTAGACTGCTCAACTTGGCTTTTGCATTGTTTCATACGGGATTTTGGAGAATCTTTCAATGGAACAGTGAATTACGAAGATTGAATCTTGTCAATAGAGCAATTATGCAAACTCTCAACTGCATTGATATGTTTTGCTTTCCCAGAAGAACTTATGTCCATTAAATTAGGAAATGTTTTCCTAATAACTTCTTCCTTGTTTTGGTTTATAAGAACTATCCAACAATTTATATTTCTACGAGCAAATCATTACACAATTCATATCTTGACAATTTTATTTCTAATAGGAACCATTCTCTTTGCTTTGCCTATTCTTCACCTGGATCAAATGTTATTTTCTTTTTATCACCGCGATTTCAAATATCACTTCTGAGTGCTGAAAAAAATGTATTAGCTCTGCTGACATGTGCTCTAATATAGAAGAAAGTGTTTTCTATTAAAAAAAGATTGATTTGATATAGAATGAATTTCGTTCAATACAAAAAAAGATCACATCATTATGTCGGTAGAACATATAAAAATGTACAGCGAAGAGATCGTTCAAAAGAAAATATTTTCGAAAAACGGTTACAAAGTCAGTCAATACAGAAGAGTATTTATTGAAATCTATGTCGTGTTGGAACATTGAACATATTTGAATATTATTCCCTGGTGTTTATGACTTTGATGAAAATCAGAAAGAAAAATATTATATTTGTGTGATATTTGTGAATGTCATAAGAAGAATGATGATGCATATGAACGATGAAAGAAAGATCGATGTATAAATAGCGAGAAAACTTGTTATGAACAAATTTCATTTATTTTCTGAGAACTCTGTACGGGAATCAGCAATCGTTTCAAGATGCTTTTTATTTCAGCTGTGATATTTGTAATCAATGGAGTATCAGGTGATTATTTCTATTCAAATTTGACAACGAACAACCTTTTCTTGTAGCTCTTTCGTATAATCAACCAAAGCTTTGTCCAACAGCCTCATGGAATGAAGTTAGCCGCACTTTTGCTCATGAGAAAGCAAATGTCACAAGACATCCCATTCAATTCATTGATACGAAAAATACAATTTACACTGCTTCTGAGGCAGAAAGGCAAATCTTCATTCGACATGAAGGCCAGACTTCTTCCAAATCAATCGGATATCTACATAATTCAAGCTTATCCGCGATATTTGTGATCGATACTGATGATATTTATACAAGTTACGAAAACAGAAAAATTGAGAAATGGATCGCAAATAAAAATGAATATGTTCATATAATGGATACGGAATCAACATGTTTTGATCTTTTTATCGATATCGAGAACAATCTGTACTGTTCAATGTCTCTCGCACATAAAGTTGTGAAACGACAATTGAATGAAGCAAAGACGACCATTGTAGCTGGTGTAGATACTGCAGGCTACGAATCTCATCAACTGAATAGTCCAACGGGAATCTTTGTTGATACAAATCTCGATTTATATGTAGCAGATCGCATGAATAATAGAATTCAATTATTTCATTTGGGCGAAACCGATGGAAAAACAATAGTAGGAGACGATTCATCAGATATTACAATTTCACTCCGGGGACCTTATTCCATTGTACTTGATTCGGATAAATATTTCTACATTGCGGAATACGATAATCGCCGAATAATTGCATCAGGACCCAATGGCTTTCGACGTTTGTTTAAACCCTCTCTGAATAAGTGCCCTCGTTGTTCTGTCGTCGTCCATGCACCGTTTGGACCAACAAAAGTGAGTTTTGATGTTCATGGAAACTTATTTGTTTCTGATCTGGACAATCGTCGAATTCAAATATTTGATTTACAAAAAGATTCTTGTGGTAAGTTTCAAGCAATTTGATGAGATTTTTCCAACAGAAAAAGCATTCTGTGGTTGACTCAAAAATATTTTCATCGTTGTTCATTGTATAGTAAGTGTTCCATCCATCATCCAAACAACGTATTCTTCGGTTTTAACAAACGAACATCCCCGATTTTCCCGCAACTTATTCCACGACTTCACCTATCGCTATGAAGCCATAGAAATAACTGTCCATGAGACCGACTTCTACATTCTCACTGCTAGCAGTAGTGTTGACCTTTATGGTCATGTATACAAAGATGATTTTCATCGATTTGATCCATCGAAAAACCTAATTGCATGGTTTGGGCAATGTTGTCGTAAAGATCAGTTTAAATTCACACTTGAACTTCAAGCCAACACGAAATATATTCTAGTTGTAACAACATACCATCCGAAAGTAACAGGTCCATTCTCAATCATCACTTATGGTTCACATCCACTTAACCTTCGACTCATGGGTGAGTAAGACTTTCGAGAAAAACTGAGTTCATCATCGGAAATGTGTAAAGTAGAAGGCGTTTTGCAACAAGGGTAGCTAGGAAAAGGACTAGAAGTTCACGTGTTCGTAGGTGATGAAACTATGGTTGAATTTGAATAGAAGAAAAATCAGCCTAAAAGAGAACTTCTACTTTGTTTGACTTTCATTTAATCTTCTTCTGAGTAGATGTTGAACCATTTATTGAATCAATTCATTCGTCTCAACTGACAGAAAAGCTTCCAACATATGATCCCTTTTGTTCATCAGTGCCGACATTCTTCTATGAGGCGATACAAATGAACGTGATTGAAAGTGGTTTTTATACGATTTATATCCGGAGTAATAGAGCAAACACATACAGTAACATATACAAATCGAATTTTTATCCAAGTTTGCCCCTCCTAAACTTACTCATGGACTGGGATGCTGTTGAAAATCGTCACATCGATCCGGTTACTGTTACACTGATGAACGACACTCGATATATATATGTTATGGCAACGTCTTACAAGAATCAAACAACAGGTTTCTGGATGAACATCTTTGGCAGAAGCCATGTTCATTTTCAACCTTTCAGTATGTATTACTCACCCTATAAAAACAAAAATCTTTTCATATCACAACCTGTAACTGATTACTCTTTTTAATAGATATTTCACCGATTATTCATTCAAAATATTCTTCAAACTTAACAGTAGTTAATCCCACATATAATAAGTGGTGCGTGAACCGCTATTACTACTATGAAACTGTGCGACTAACTATATTCACGACTGCATACTATACTTTTGTAGGCGACGTCGATCAACGTATAGAGATGTTCATTTACAAAAATCAATTTAATCTGTGGAATCCAAGGGAAAATCTTGTAAAATACAGGGCTTTGGGCTGTGCAATTCTTCCTCAGATAACTCTTTTAGCTGAGCTTCAAGCTAACACTACATACATATTACTTGTGACAACTATGAAACCATTGGAGACATTATCGATATCGATTACAGTATCTGGACCAGCAGATGTCACATTTGAACGCTTTAGTGAGTACTAGTATAATCTTGAAATCGATCAGAAATCATAGCACTAAGAAATGAAGGACTGCATAAAACTGTACATAGAAACGAGCCCATTCATTGCAAAATTTGATTCTGCATCGAATGGATTCATTTTTATGTGAAGTTCGATATGATTCTTTATTTCGTCGTACTAACTTCACATCTCATAATCATGAATAATCTTTTTAGTTGATAATTCAGCTTATTGTCATGTTGGTGGTCTATGTGAGCGCCAAGTTAAAGGCATTGGTTTAACTCTCGATGATATTCTGCGTCTTGAACTGAAACGAAATATGACAATAAATGATCAACCACTCGTTATCAAAATCAGTGCTGCTTTAACAACGATTATGCTTTTTGTTGGTGTCATTAGTAGTGCTTTCTCGCTTTTAACTTTTCAAAATGGAAATTTACGAACAGTCGGATGTGGACTGTATCTTCTAGCATCATCAATTACTTCTTTTTTAACAATTACAATGTTCGCCATCAAGTTTTGGTTTGTTGTTATCACACAAACAAACGTCTCCATTGATCTATCGGTTCTTCAAGGTGGTTGCAAATCGATTGAAACTCTTCTCAAACTTTTCTTCTATTGGGATGCATGGTTGAATGCATGTATTGCCGTTGAACGTGCTGTGAATGTTTACAAAGGAGTGAGTTTTGATAAAGAAAAAAGTAAACGTTTCGCGCGATGGATCATATTCATTTTACCGAATTGTATCAGTGCCACAGTCATCCATGAACCTTTATATCGTCACATGTTTTCTTATGAAGACAAGGAAGAAAGATTCATCGACCCATGGTATAAAGTGCCACTAGATGTTAATGTAATAAGTACGGATACTTGGTGTACAACTTCTTATTCTCAATCGATTGAAAATTATAACACAGTCATTCTATTTATTCATCTTCTCGGTCCATTCATTGCCAATTTTTGTTGTGCCTTATTCATCATTATCCGAAGTGCACGACGACGAGCAGAAGTTCAAAAACAACAGTCGTATAGAAAACATGTTCGCGAACAATGGAAAGAACACAAACACCTTGTCATTAGTCCTATGATTCTCCTTCTTCTCTCAACACCACGTCTGATCATTTCATTATTATCTGGATGTGTGAATGTCACTAATCATTTGTGGTTATATCTTTGCGCTTATTTTATCTCATTTCTACCATCGGTACTCTTTTTTATTTTATTCGTTATTCCATCGGACTTGTATCGAAAAACTTTCAAAGAATCATTCTTTCGACTTTGTCGAAGAAAACGACGATCTAATCAAATTTAAAAGTTGTTATCACAGAATTAAAATACAAGAACCATAGACATACGAAAAGAAAATTAAATTTTTTAATAAAAAAATTACGAATAAAATAACGAGCAATGATGTAAGAAAGTATGAATTCTGACGCAATCAGCAATGAAAGCATACAAAGGTCTAACATACAGAAATTCCTGCTTTGCAAAGTCTAGAACCGCAAAAAGCGGTAATGTACCAATTAGTTCTGCTGGGAAAATCTCACTAAATTTAAATATTTCACGTTGAATTCATTGTCATACCATTCAATAATATCTATACTCACACCCACCCTCAAGCCGTAAATGAACGTATACTGGCAGATAATATATTTGTGAATTTTTTAATTTCATTAATAATTAAATCAAAATTCAATTGATCTTTTGATTTTTGTCTTACTGATTCATTGATTAAAAATGAAATATTCGATAAATGTGCGAATTGATCAATACAATAAATCATATCCGATGTCGATGTAATTCAATCAGTGACAAAAGGACCTTCGTTGTATGTTTATAATTAAAAATAATAAATATGTGTAAGTAACACTGAACAAAGACTTAACAATGACTTCGAAAGTGAATTTGATTAGAAATGATATGATTATGTCCATCGAACTAAATCCGTTGGATCATAAACGAAAAAATCAGGGTAAAAAGCGAACTTATTAAAGCAAAACGAAGAAAAGATTTGCGATCTTTGAAAACCTTATGGTAAATAATACAAGAAATGATATAACTTAGAAAAATTTTAATAAAAAAGCAAACCAAGGATTTATTGGATATCGCAAAAATACAATGTTATCCATAATTGGATTTGTGTAAATAGCATTTATTGACACCAACAAAGTACCCAAATTCTTATGGGTAAGTTTAGATATAAACATTTCTTGTAATTTATATCGCAAATATTCAAATCTTGGTCGTTGATAAGCAGAAGAGACACTGTTTGATAATTAAATAATCATCGAAATCGATCTGAGATCTTCGGAAAGATTTGTACTTACTCGTTCTTCACAATTGTTGATGATCGATGTTTTCTCTTCATTATTTCTTTGAGAAGAAAATCTATGTCGAATCGACATGTTTGAAGACATTAATGGATCTTAACTGTGTTAAGGTGAATAACATTTGTCTGATTGTGATAAGAAATGGTTTTTTTTAAATTATAAATATAACCTCTTTATTAGCTTTTTACTCTTCATCAAGATACTCAACTAGGAACTTTTCTTCTTCGACAAACTGATCTTTAGATTTTCTTACTCGGTGGATCGAACAGTACTGTCGAGTTGTATTCATAAAAGAATTGTAAAAAATCATTTTCAAATCAGAATATCGATGATGAAAAGGAATATTTATTGAAATGTTAAAGATGCACACTCACAGTGTTACTAAAACTCTGATTCATTTGTAGATATTTGTCGATAATTTCCGCAAGTGTTTTCATTGGATGAGTTCATTGAATCTTTGTACTGATTAAATATTGCAGTTGAGTTAGAATTGGAAGAATTTCATCTCGTTCCTTCCCAGTCAAAGTAATTCGTTCAATTTTTGGAAATAATTGACTGATTTCCTTCAAATCATTTCCATCGATTATATTTATTATTGTCAAACATTTGATTTGTTCATAAATGATATTTTCCAATAGATGATAATCATTAAACTTGAGTAAAGACGAACTTTTCAAAGTCGATTCGTTGAGATTTGCTGTTGAATTTTCAAATGTTTCACTGGTAAAAAGATTCACCACAGATCTCAATGTCTCAATTTTTGGAACTGAACATTGTAAAATCAAAGTTTCAATTTGAGAAAAAGGTGAAAAAATTGAATTGCATTGAAAAAAATCCGCGATGTTTAATTCTTTGTAATGTTGATGGAAACCAATAATAACGAGGTGAAAAAGCAGGAAGAGAAAAGATTCGAACACACGATTGAGTTGATGATGAATAAGACAACTGATGTCACGATGTTTTTTATTAATCCAAAATGAATTTTGAAATTCTTTTAAAACTTCATCAACTGAAATATCAATGTGAAAGTCTTTGAAATTTTGTATTTTTCTTTTGATTAAGGTTTTCCATTGAGTAAAGAATGTTCACCATTGGTTTCTAAGAGAAAAGATTGAAGAGAAGAAACAAATGGAAGAAGATTTTCTAAATCTTCGAATAAAACCCAAATTTTTTATTTGATTTGTAAAGATTTCAATCGTGATGGAAAATAATCAATGGTTGACATTTGTCCAGATGAAAAACAAACATTGAAATGTGGTAAATTGGGTACAAATCGAAGAATTCGCGAAAGATCTGTTGTTTCGCACGATTAAATTTTGTTACATGAGTCGATCTCATCGACGATTTACGAATTGAAGTCAAATTCAATCGAATTCGTTGATATGAACGGAGAATTTTATCGAGTTCAGAATTGATTCGATCAAATGAATAGAAAAAGACCAGCGAAATGAAAACAATCCAAAATACAATGAAGAACTTTATAAAGAAATTTATTCAACAGACAACTCATCTCTTCAAATGACAAGAGAAAATCGACACAATTGTATAATATCAGCATTCAACGATATTGGAGGAAAAAAGGTCGCTGAGTGTTGATGAAGAAAGTCGATTGATTGTAAATGGTTTCGGATGAAATAATTTTCCTTGATGAAGAAACGAACTTGGACGAAGACATATTTGTTCACCTCGTTTTGCAAGAAGACATCGAAGAGCCAATGGAACAATGTTATTTGATTGAATTAATGCATCACAAATATCTTTTTCATCGAAATTTTGAATGAAATCACCGTAAATTGTTCGTCGTTCAATTAAATTTCTCAATTTGGTTTTATCAACTTCATTTGAATAACAAATTCTTTTCTTCATTTCTTCTTTCAAACTTCGTTGAACTTTTCTTTTCCAACGTGAAACACAATAAATGACAAAAAATGTTCGTTTATGATCAAATCTTTCTTCACCATTCATTGATTTCTTTTCTAATTTAAAATCAAATGAGAATTCTTCTAAAACATCACAATTACACAATTCAATCGAATATCCGTCAGGATCTTTGAAGAAATATTGAGTTACTACAGGTTTTCCTTCGGAAATTAATCGATGCGCATTCGTTACAGATAAATTTTGTCGAATTTCAATCTTCAATCGATGAAGTTGGATTAAAACTTCATTGAGATTTGATGTTTCAAACGCCAAATGATTGACTTGAAGATTATCAACAGATGGAATTGCTGGAATTCCTTTAATTAAATGAAGTTCAACATTTCCCATCGTTAACCACGCACCATGTCGATCAAAACTTGGACGACGAATTTGTTGAAATCCCAACACATCGACATAAAAACTAACAGATCGACCAACATCATACACTGTTATCGCGATGTGATTTAATCTTGTGATCAAATTACCGAGCCCTCGCCGTTCGACTAGTGGATTCCAATGAAGAGATGAGGATCTTTCAACGATCGATGAATGACGTTTGCAATGATATCCGAAGATGAAGATGAACGATATCACACCGATGAGAATTCCAATAAAAATAGAAAAGAAATCCAGTGTCACTGAGTGCACAATTATCATCATTCTCTTAGTAAACTATTGATATACACGAACTCGATGGCTTTTTATTTCGTTATTTTGACCTTTGATAAGAAAATACAAGACAATTCGTCCTTGTCAGCTCTCGCAAATGTTATCAATTTCAGTGATTCAAATTACGAAATCGAACTATATTTGTTTGCCCTCATTGACACATATCAATGGATGTTCTTATTTAATCAAGAGAAATTTGAATCTTTTTTTTTCATTCTGCTGAAAACTGTGATCAGATGATCCTAAAAATGCAAGATAACAGTGAACTCGCCAAGTGCAAAAAAAACAAAATAGAAAATACAAAAGAAAACACGTGAATAATACACCACAAAGAAATCAACAAAAGAAAGAAATACATAGAACATGAAGAAAAATCACGAGAAAATTAAAAAGGAAAAGAAAACAACAGTTTTAGCAAAAAGTATTAGGAAAATGCTGTAACAATAGAACGTCATCAAGATCATAATGAGGAATAGAAGATAGCCATGATACAACCTTTTCCAAGATAGATAGATGAGGAACAAATCTTTTTCATGTTCTTAATCCTTTCATAGAAAACTCTCTATTTAATCAACTTTTACGAAATTCACTCAGATTAGTTTTCTCGACGCGAAGCAAACCATCAGTAGAATTTGAAAGTGCAACAATATATCTATTCCAATATGCAGCGTACCTATCTTCTAATGACAATTCATCTAGTATATGTGCAAAGAAGATTTCATTCCATTGAAGACAATAAAGCGTACGACAAAGAGATGTATAATAGAACTTAGAGAATTTTTCTTGTTGTGTGCGAGTTAAAAGAGGATATATGGGATAGATCCAAGTAAAAATAGGCAATACGTATGAGTAGAAATGAACTTTTCGAAGATGAGAACTAGAACATCCAAATAATCTAAGTGAACGAATTAAAGCCACTCTTTTACGAATCGTTGACTCCACATTTTTTATCAACTAGAGAAATTTGAGTTTTGTTATCACACACCAAATGAAAATTAGAAAAGCAAAAATACGAATAGATTTCACACTATTGAAAACCTTATGATAAATCACACAGCAAGTAGATAACTGGCGAAAATTTCAATAGGAAACGACAGACAAAAATGAAATTGAAAGCAATTATTCTTCATCATAGGATTCATGTAATAACTGAATATTATCGTAATGAGACCTAACAGATTTACACGTTTATCCTTGAGTCCAAATAAGTTCATTTTATTCTGAGAAGATTCAAATCGAGATTGTTTTTGTTTATTCGATAAAATTGGATTTGATGTCTAAGAATAAGAAGAGCATGTTGAAAACAAATGACATTCGAATTTCTTACTCGTTCTCCAAGCCATAGATGAATATATTCGAAAGGATCAACAACATCTGCCGAGAAATCAATTCGACAGGTAGCAGAACATCTAATTCATTGTCTGATATCTTGAATCATTAATTCGGAATCAAATTCTGAAGATTTTTGCTGAGTCGTTCACCGGAATTTCAACAGCAAATGAAATACTCGTTAATCGTTTAAATTTATCAATGAAAGAAATCATCTCGGATCGAGATTTAATAAACCATTTATTAATATGTTCAACACGTGGAAATAAATGCTTTAATTTATCCAAATCATAAATAGTGTGTTGCCAAAAAGTCGAGAATCCAAATTTCAATGTACATATTTGATTTCATTCAACGTTTCGCTGATTTGATAGAGAAAATTTATCAATAGACCATTGAAAACATAAGATATGAAGTTTTGTTCTGTTAGGTAATTTGTGACATGGAAGATGAAGTCGAATGAATCTAACCGTTGTATAAGCATTTCCCATCGATAGCCATCAGCACGTTCGGACACATCTTTGGTTTCCAAATAAGTTCAAATCGGAAAAGTTTGTAGAAACTGTTCAATATCATCCATAGACATTGCTCTATCCAATATTGGAATCGTATTTTGAGAAGGAAAAATAGATGATCTCATTTTCAGGATAGAATCTTGCTAGGAATTATTACTCTCAATTGTTGTATTTGATAGCATGCTTGAATTGAGTCAAATCCGTGAATGTATACGAGAGATAAGGTCAAAGATCGAAGGTGAGGTACATGTTGAAGAACTGCATTGATATTGTGTTGTAATGAATAAGAATTCAATGTTAATCGGAGTAAATTTAGAAAATGAATCGATGTTAATTCAATAGAATGATATGTCGACAAAGATTTCAATTGAGGAAGAATTTCAGGATAAGATTGCGGTAAAAGGAAATAGTTCATATCTCGTTCTGTGCTTTCGTCAGTCATTCGAACAGAAGCTCCTCGTCCACCTGAATCATCGAATGTCAAACAATGTAATTGTTTCAGTTGTGATAAAACTGACAAAATTTCATATAACGATTCACCTTGAATTCTTATCGATGAAAGTGATCGAACATTTGTAAACTGTTCAATATAGAAATAAGATAAAAAATACTCGAGATTGGTTCGCGCGGTGTGCCGTTCTGATCAGAAAATGTCAATGAAATTACTTGTTCAGGTCGACTTTGTTTACAAATCAAATGAAAGATCGATTTTCGGATGAATTGAAAATTAATTCTATAATTGAGATTGAAAAATGAATGAAAAATTTCATGAGCCCAAAGATATTCGAATAACGCATGAAATAGTTCAGTTAGTAAACGTTCCAAAAAAACAGATTTTCGATCCAGAGTCATATGACAATTATAAACGATCAATGTTTCGTTTTTTACAGAAGAAAATTCATCTCTTGTTAACATTTCAACAGTTGACTTTGAAAGAGATAAGACTTCATTCTAACAAATGATATCATTTACTTGATTTAAATAACAACAAACGAAACCTATCTATGAGAACATGCCTCCTCACTCTCAACAAAATCAAATTTCATAAACCATCAAAGTATGTTTGAATTAGTCGAGAAGATTTCGTCGCAATTTCAATATCCGTATGAGTTCGAAGCGTTTCAATATCTTTCAAGACTAAAAATATCATAGAAAATAATTTCAGATTTACTCAATTTCTTTCTACAAACCATGTAAATCTTGCATTATAATTGCATATGGATTATGTTTATTCGTTTGTTGACTTTCTTTTGCTCCCCATTGAAGAATATTTTCTAAACTCATCAAAACAATGTCACTTGTTTGTGTATTTAATTGAAAACACAACGCTGGAATTGCTCCTTGATCAACGATATATCTGTCGATGAAAATAACAAATCATTCAAATGCAAATGAAATTCTGTTCAATGAATACTTTGTTTGTTCTGATGATAGACGTGTAACATTATATATCACACGAACAGCTTTCTTTTGTATTTTCTCATTTGTATTATCAGGGCTACGACCAATCAGTATCGAAAGTATTCCCNTTTTATACAAAACGGACATCGAATTCGTAAACAGCGTTAAAAACTACAACCATTAATCTATTCAAACTTTGCTAACTCGAAAAAATATTTTTTCGAAACTTGATCAGCGAAGTGTTACTTTACGTGGACAAGCTGGTATACTCTTAAAAATATACGAAAAACATTCTCCCCCAGGCCTTCTATCTGATACTTTCATTACAGCGTTAGAATCCTTTATTAAGTTTCAATATCATTGAGCATTGCTGCAGTCACCACGACCACATCTATACAGTAGCTTCTACTCTTTCTTCCTTTTTATTTCGAATAGTATCATTGAATGAAGATTAGATTCACATGTATAACACAAGATCGCTGAATAATTTTCCTCATCTTAAAGTTTTTGTATAATATTCTGTACACTATTACTGTTTGGACACTGAGATTTAACATATTCAACAAAATTGTTTTTATCATCGTCAGTATAATCAAATTTTAAAAGAATCTCTGTTAGTAATTTAGCGTAAATGAATGCTGGTTCAATTTCATTATCGTTCAGTTTAGAAATCGTCATTTTTGTTTGACTGTTTGCTGTTTGTCGTTTATATTTCCGCATTGATCGACAAAGATTCTCAATAGAATCGAAATTGCCTTGAAATTTTCGAAATAAATTCTCCGTTCCGTCGGATAACTTGGTTTTACTCAGATTATAGATCGCAGCAATTTGTTTTAAATCATGAATAGTTTTTATTAAATCTTCATTAGAATCATCGAATAAAATTAAAAAGATCCGTTCGGTTACTATTGTATGGATAAATTCGGTCATTTGTTCTTGATTGTGGAACAAATAGATTTCAAGAAAACAACTTTCAATCATTGGGTCGTATCTAACCAGAAATATTTCAGAGTTCCACGACGTTCATTGTAAACATACTTACTCAGTATTCTCTGCTGGATTGTACCAAACAGCAATCGAATCTCCAATGCAATACCGACCTCGTAAAATTCGATTAGTCATCATTGAATGAACTTTTATATCGAATGATGACAAACACAATAACAGATAGTAAGAGTCAAATAAATGAAAAACAAGTCCATTTCTGTATCGATCCGTTCGGAAATTTCCAACGAAGAAGTATATATTGTACATAATATCATCTACCTTATTCACCGTTCTTTAATATTATTGGATACGAACAATTGGTTGAATATCTACAACCAATGTATTTTAATCGAAACAGTTTTCTTATCGTCGGGTTTGTATCTTTAACCATTACAATGCGTATTGTTGATGGATGTCGCAGTATGGCAACGTCACACATAATAACGCTATCAAATTAGTTATAGGTGATCCGTTCGGCATCACCCCATAGAATACAGAATCAGTCAGCTAATAATAATTAACATATAAAACCAGATAAGGAATTTGTATTCCAATCAATCATTTCTTCTTTATTAAAAATCATTTTACTATTTGAGCATAAATTCATATCGTACAATATTTATTCTGTGCTTCTATGTGCATGATTAAATTGCATTTGCAAAAAAGAAATGATGATACGAAAAACATTTATTGATTTACAACATCAAAGAAATTATGAGCCATTGTATAGTTTCATTTTTTCCGTCTCCGTTGTTTATATTTAACTAAGTATTGCTAAACGGTAGAATCCCAAAATACGACTAGGTTTTTTGATAATACTGTCCACTGAAATATCAAGTAAGCATTTTTGCTTAGAGAAACAGAAATCTTGATTTTTACATATATTTTATTTGATTCAAAAGGTCTTTCGGTGAATCAACCGAAATTGTGTCCAACGGTCAAATGGAATCTAGGTGGGTTGATATATACCGATTGGAAGACAGTTGGAATTGAAGGTGTACAGCTGTTTATTGATACGATCAATACCGGTTATGTTTATTCTAATGAAAAAGATCAAATCTTAGTGTGGTTTAAGGATAATCCTCGACGTATGATAATCGGTTATAAAAATTACAATGAAATTACTTCGATGTTTGATTCCAGTTATTGGTGATATTTATCTTTCTCCTAACGACCTTGGAATTTTCAAATGGGTCTGAAGTTCAAATAGCTTCGCGCAAGTGATTGACGATCGATTCGGATGCTATGATCTCTTTATTGATATCTATGATAGGTTATATTGTGCACTGTTTTATGCCGATCAAGTTGTGAAGAGATTATTGAACGACGATGACGAGGTGGAAATAATAATTGTAGCTGGCACAAACACTACAGGTTCTGGTCCACATGAATTGGACGGACCGAGAAGAATTTTCGTCGATACAAATTTTGACTTATATGTGGCAGATGTTTTCAATGATCGTATTCAATTGTTTCGCTTAGGCGATCAAAGTGGAACAACTGTAGCAGGACAAAGTTCACTGGATATAACAACTATACTTAGTTCACCAGATACAGTTGTATTATTATATTTGCCTGTGAGAAACTAGGCACCGAAATTAAAAAGTTTGATTTGTTGAAAGATTCTTGTGGTAAGTATAGGGTTCGTCAAGTGTTTTCTAAAGCACAAGATAACTATTTTTCATCTAGCAAATGTTCCATTAATTGTCCAAAGAATGTATTCATCCACTTTAAAGAACAATCATGCAACATATTCTCGCACTCAAATCAATCATCCATATTACTATACTATGAAATCGTTCAAATTATTGTAAGTAAGACTGATTTTACATTCTTAATGTATGTCACCGAAGGAGATGTATAGAATATACCATCTTTTCTTCTTTAATTGTAATTGATTATTCAAAAACGACCTTACAAAATTACTTACAACAATCAATCGTGAAAAGTGTTGATGATGAGTGTGATATTCATATGTGGACAGCTCTACTTGGCTTTTGCATTGTTTCATACGGGATTTTGGAGAATCTTTCAATGGAACAGTGAATTGCGAAGATTGAATTTTGTCAATAGAGCAATTATGCAAATTCTCAACATTCAAATTATTTATTATTTTCTCTCAACTGCATTGATATGTTTTGCTTTTCCAGAAGAACTTATGTCCATTAAATTAGGAAATGTTTTCCTAATAACTTCTTCCTTGTTTTGGTTTATAAGAACTATCCAAAAATTTATATTTCTACGAGCAAATCATTACACAATTCAAATCTTGACGATTTTTATTTCTAACATTAACCATTCTCTTTGCTTTGCCTATTCTTCATCTGGATCAAATTTTATTTTCTCTTTATCACCTCGATTTCAAATATCACTCCTGAGTGCTGAAAAAAATGTATTAGTTCTGCTGACATGTGCTCTAATATAGAAGAAAGTGGTTGCTATTAAAAAAAGATTGATTTGATATAGAATGAATTTCGTTCAATACAAAAAAAGATCACATCATTATGTCGGTAGAACATATAAAAATGTACAGCGAAGAGATCGTTCAAAAGAAAATATTTTCGAAAAACGGTTACAAAGTCAGTCAATACAGAAGAGCATTTATTGAAATCTATGTCGTGTTGGAACATTGAACATATTTGAATATTATTCCCTGGTGTTTATGACTTTAATGAAAATCAGAAAGAAAAATATTATATCTGTGTGATATTTGTGAATGTCATAAGAAGAATGATGATGCATATGAACGATGAAAGAAAGATCGATGTATAAATAGCGAGAAAACTTGTTATGAACAAATTTCATTTATTTTCTGAGAACTTTGTACGGGAATCAGCAATCGTTTCAAGATGCTTTTTTTTATTTCAGCTGTGATACTTGTGATCAATGGAGTATCAGGTGATTATTTCTATTGAAATTTGATAACAAACAACCTTTTCTTGTAGCTCTTTCGTATAATCAACCAAAGTTTTGTCCAACAGCCTCATGGAATGAAGCTGGGCGCACTTTTGCTCATGAGAAAGCAAATGTCACAAGACATCCGATTCTATTCATTAATACGAAAAATACAATTTACACTGCTTCTGAGGCAGAAAGGCAAATCCTCATTCGACATGAAGGTCAGACTTCTCCCAAATCAATCGGATATCTACATAATTCAAGCTTATCCGCGATATTTGTGATCGATACTGATGATATTTATACAAGTTACGAAAACAGAAAAATTGAGAAATGAATCGCAAATAAAAATGAACATGTTCATATAATGGATACGGAATCAACATGTTTTGATCTTTTTATCGATATCGAGAACAATCTGTACTGTTCAATGTCTCTCGCGCATAAGGTTGTGAAACAACAATTGAATGAAGCAAAGACGACCATTGTAGCTGGTGTAGATACTGCAGGCTACGAATCTCATCAACTGAATAGTCCAACGGGAATCTTTGTCGATACAAATCTCGATTTATATGTAGCAGACCGCATGAATAGTAGAATTCAAGTATTTCATTTGGGAGAAACCGATGGAAAAACAATAGTAGGAACCAGGTCATCAGATATTACAATTTCACTCCGGGGACCTTATTCCATTGTACTTGATTCGGATAAATATTTCTACATTGCGGACTACACGAATGACCGAATAATTGCATCAGGACCAAATGGCTTTCGACGTTTGCTTGGATTTAATAAGATTGCAAGTAATATGTATCAATCGATCCGACCAACAAAAGTGAATTTTGATGTTCATGGAAACTTATTTGTTTCTGAACTGTACAATCGTCGCATTCAAATATTTGATTTACAAAACGATTCTTGCGGTAAGTTTCAAACAATTTGATGAGATTTTTCCAACAGAAAAAGCATTCTGTGGTTGACTCAAAATATTTTCATCGTTGTTCATTGTATAGTAAGTGTTCCATACACCATCCAAACAACGTATTCTTCGGTTTTAACAAACGGCCATCCCCGATTTTCCCGCACCTTATTCAATCCCCGAAACTATCACTACGAAGCCGTAGAAGTAACTGTCCATGAGACCGACTTCTACATTCTCACTGCTAACAGTAGTGTTGACCTTTATGGTCATGTATACAAAGATGATTTTCATCGATTTAACCCATCGAAAAATCTAATTGCATGGTTTGGTAAATGTTGTCGTAAAGATCAGTTTAAATTCACACTTGAACTTCAAGCCAACATGAAATATATTCTAGTTGTAACAACATACGATCCGAATGTAACAGGTCCATTCTCAATCATCACTTATGGTTCACATAGACTTAACCTTCGACTCATGGGTGAGTAAGGCTTTTGAGAAAAACTGAGTTCATCACCGGAGATGTGTAAAGTAGAAGGCGTTTTGTAACAAATATAGCTAGGAAAATGACCAGTAGCTCACATGCACATAGTTGATGAAACTATTGTTGAACTTTTTGGATAGAAAAAAGTCTATGTAAAAGAGGATTTCTACTTTGTTTGGCTTTCATTTAATCTTTTTCTGAATAGACGTAGAACCATTTATTGAATCAAGCTATTCGTCTCAACTGACAGAAAATCTTCTAAAATATAATCGCATTGTTTGTGTACTAAATTCGTCATCCTTCTATGAGGCGATACAAATGAACGTGATTGAAAGTGGTTTTTATACGATTTCTATCCAGAGTAATAGAGCAATCATATACAGTGACATATACAAATCGAATTTTTATCCAAGTTCGCCCGTTGGAAACTTACTCATGGGCATGGATTCTGTTTGCAATCGTCACATCTATCCGGTTACTGTTAGACTGATGAACGACACTCGATATATATATGTTGTGACAACGTGTGAGCAGTATCAAACAACAGGTTTCTTGATCAACATCTTTGGCAGAAGCCATGTTCATTTTCAACCTTTCAGTATGTATTACTCACCCTATAAAAACACAAATCTTTTCATATCACAACCTGTAACTGATTACTCTTTTTAATAGATATTTCACCGATTATTCATTCAAAATATTCTTCAAACTTAACAGTAGTTAATCCCACATATCGTAAGGATTGCCTCAGTGAATCTTACTACTATGAAACTGTAAGACTAACTATATTCACAACTGCATACTATACTTTTATGGGAGACTTCAATCAAGGCATGGACATGTACATTTACAAAAATCAATTTGATCCGTGGAATCCATTCGAAAATCGTGTAAAAAACAAGACTTTTTCCTGTGCAACTCTTTCTCGGATAACTCTTTCAGCTGAGCTTCAAGCTAACACTACATACATATTACTTGTGACAACTATGGAACCATTGCAGACATCATCGATATCGATTACGGTATCTGGACCAGCAGATGTCACGTTTGAACGCTTTAGTGAGTACTAGTAAAATCTTGAAATCGGTCAGAAATCATAGCACTAAGGAATGAAGGACTGCATAAAACTGTACATAGAAATGAACCCATTCATTGCAAGATTTGATTCTGCATCGAATGGATTCATTTTTATGTAAAGCTCGATATGATTCTTTACTTCGTCGTACTAACTTCACATCTTATAATCATGAATAATCTTTTTAGTTGATAATTCAGCTTATTGTCATGTTGGTGTTCCATGTGACCACCAAGCTAAAGGCATTGGTTTAACTCTCGATGATATTCTGCGTCTTGAACTGAAACGAAATGCGACAATAAATGATCAACCATTCGTTATCAAAATCAGTGCTGTTTTAACAACGATTATGCTTTTTGTTGGTGTCATTAGTAGTGCTTTCTCACTTTTAACATTTCAAAATGGAAATTTACGAACAGTCGGATGTGGACTGTATCTTCTAGCATCATCAATTACTTCTCTTTTAACAATTACAATGTTCGCCATCAAGTTTTGGTTTGTTGTTATCACACAAACAAACATCTCCATTGATCTATCGGTTCTTCAAGGTGGTTGCAAATCGATTGAAACTCTTCTCAAACTTTTCTTCTATTGGGATGCATGGTTGAATACATGTATTGCCGTTGAACGTGCTGTGAATGTTTACAAAGGAGTGAGTTTTGATAAAGAAAAAAGTAAACGTTTCGCGCGATGGATCATATTCATTTTACCAATTTGTAACAGTGCCACAGCCATCCATCAACCTTTATATCGTCACATGTTTTCTTATAAAAATAAGGGAGAAATATCCATCGACCCATTGTTTGAAATCCCACAAGGGGTTGTAATAGGTACGGATACTTGGTGTACAACTTCTTATTCACAATCAATTGAAAATTATAACACAGTCATTCTATTTATTCATCTTCTCGGTCCATTCATTGCCAATTTTTGTTCTGCCTTATTCATCATTATCCGAAGTGCACGACGACGAGCAGAAGTTCAAAAACAACAGTCGTATAGAAAACATGTTCGCGAACAATGGAAAGAACACAAACACCTTGTCATTAGTCCTACGATTCTCCTTCTTCTCTCAACACCACGTCTGGTCATTTCATTATTATCTGGATGTGTGAATGTCACTAATCATTTATGGTTATATCTTTGCGCTTATTTTATCTCATTTCTACCATCGGTACTCATTTTTATTTTATTCGTTATTCCATCGGACTTGTATCGAAAAACTTTTAAAGAATCATTCTTTCGACTTTGTCGAAGAAAACGACGATCCAATCAAGTTTAAAAGTTGTTATCACAGAATTAAAATACAAGAACCATAGACATACGAAAAGAAAATTAGATTTTTTAATAAAAAAATGACGAATAAAATAACGAGCAATGATGTAAGAAAGTATGAGTTCTAGCGCAATCAGCAATGAGAGCATACAAAGATCTAACATACATAAATTTCTGCTTCACAAAGTCTAGAACCGCAAAAAGCGGTAATGTACTAATTAGTTCTGCTGGAGCAATCTCACGAAATTTAAATATTTCACGTTGAATTGATTGTGATACCATTCAATAATATCTATACTCACTCGTTCACCAAGCCATAAATGAACGTATACTGGTAGGTAATATATTTGTGAATTTTTTAATTTCATTAATAATTAAATCAAAATTCAATTGATCTTTTGATTTTTGTCTTACTGATTCATTGATAAAAAATGAAATATTCGATAAATGTGCGAATTGATCAATACAATAAATCATATCCGATGTCGATGTAAATCAATCAGTGACGAAAGGACCTTCATTGTATGTTAATAATTAAAAATAATAAATCTGTGTAAGTAACACTGAACAAAGACTTAGTAATGACTTCGAAAGTGAATTTGATTAGAAATGATATGATTATGTTCATCAAACTAAATCCGTTGGATTATAAACGAAAACATCAGGGTAAAAAGTAAACTTATTAAAGCAAAACGAAGAAGAGATTTGCGATCTTTGAAAACCTTATGGTAAATAATACAAGAAATGATATAACTTAGAAAAATTTTAATAAAAAAAGCAAACCAAGGATTTATTGGATATCGTGAAAATACAATCTTATCCAGAATTGGATTTGTGTAAATAGCATTTATTGACACCAACAAAGTACCCAAATTCTTATGGTTAAGTTTAGATACAAACATTTCTTGTAATTTATATCGCAAATATTCAAATCTTGGTCGTTGATAAGCAGAAGAGACACTGTTTGATAACTAAATAATCATCGAAATCGATCTGAGATCTTCGGAAAGATTTGTACTTACTCGTTCTTCAGAATTGTTGATGATCGATGTTTTCTCTTCGTTATTTCTTTGAGAAGAAAATCTATGTCGAATCGACATGTTTGAAGACATTAATGTATCTTAACTGTGTTAAGGTGAATAACATTTGTTTGATTGTGATAAGAAATGTTTTTTTTTAAATTATAAATATAACCTATTTATTAGCTTTTTACTCTTCATCAAGATACTCAACTAGGAACTTTTCTTCTTCGACAAACTGATCTTTAGATTTTCTTACTCGATGGATCGAACAGTACTGTCGAGTTATATTCATAAAAGAATTGTTAAAAATCATTCTCAAATCAGAATATCGATGATGAAAAGGAATATTTATTGAAATTTTAAATATGCACACTCAGTGTTACTACAAATCTGATTCTTTTGTAGATATTCGTCGATAATTTCCGTAAGTGTTTTCATTGGATGAGTTCATTGAATCTTTGTAATGATTAAACATTGCAGTTGAGTTCGAATTGGAAGAATTTCATCTCGTTCCTCCCCACACAAAGTAATTCGTTCAATTTTTGGAAATAATTGACTGATCTCCTTTACATCATTTCCATCGATTATATTTATTATTGTCAAATATTTGATTTGTTCATAAATGACATTTTCCAATAGATAATAATCATTAAACTTGAGTAAAGACGAACTTTTCAAAGTCAATTCGTTGAGATTTGCTGCTGAAGATAAAATGTCATCAAATATTGAACGAGACAAAACCTCAATTGGTTGAATTTTTAAATGTTTCACTGATAAAAATATTCACCACAGATTTCAATGTCTCAATTTTTGGAATTGAACATTGTAAAATCAAAGTTTCAATTTGAGGAAAAGGTGAAAAAATTGAATTGCATTGAAAAAAATCCGCGATGTTTAATTCTTTGTAATGTTGATGGAAACCAATAATAACGAGGTGAAAAAGCAGGAAGAGAAAAGANACAGATGGAATTGCTGGAATTCCTTTAATTAAATGAAGTTCAACATTTCCCATCGTTAACCACGCACCATGTCGATCAAAACTTGGACGACGAATTTGTTGAAATCCCAACACATCGACATAAAAACTAACAGATCGACCAACATCATACACTGTTATCGCGATGTGATTTAATCTTGTAATCAAATTACCGAGTCCTCGTCGTTCGATTGATGGATTCCAATGAAGAGATGAGGATCTTTCAACGATCGATGAAGGACGTTTGCAATGATATCCGAAGATGAAGATGAACGATGTCACACCGATGAGAATTCCAATAAAAATAGAAAAGAAATCCAGTGTCACTGAGTGCACAATTATCATCATTCTCTTAATAAACTATTGACATATACGCGAACTCGATGGCTTTTTATTTCGTTATTTTGCCCTTTGATAAGAAAATACAAGACAATTCGTCCTTGTCAGCTCTCGCAAATGTTATCAATTTCAGTGATTCAAATTACGAAATCGAACTATATTTGTTCGTCCTCATTGACACGTATCAATGAATGTTCTTATTTAATCAAGAGAAATTTGAATCTTTTTTTTTCATTCTGCTGAAGTCTGTGATCAGATGATCCTAAAAGTGCAAGATAACAGTGAACTCGCCAAGTGCAAAAAAAAAATAAAACAGAAAACACAAAAGAAAGAAATCACGAAAAAATTAAAAAGGAAAAGAAAACAACAGTTTTAGCAAAAAGTATCAGGACAATGCTGTAACAATCGAACGTCATCAAGATCATAATGAGGAATAGAAGAGAGCCATGATACAACCTTTTCCAAGATAGATAGATGAGGAACAAATCTTTTTCATGTTCTTAATCCTTTCATAGAAAACTCTCTATTTAACCAACTTTTACGAAATTCACTCAGATTAGCTTTCTCAACGAGAAGAAAACCATCAATAGAATTTGAAAGTGCATCAATATATCTGTTCGAATATGTAGCGTACCTATCTTCTAATGACAATTCATCTAGTATATTTGCAAAGAAGATTTCATTTCATTTAAGACAATAAAGCGTACGACGAAGAGATGTATAATAGAACTTAGAGAAATTTGAGTCTTGTTATCACATACCAAATGAAAATTAGAAAAGCAAAAATACTAATAGAGTTCACACTATTGAAAAACTTATGATAAATCACACAAGCAAGTAGATAACTGGTGAAAATTTCAATAGGAAAAGACAGACAAAAGTGAAATTGAAAGGAATTATTGTTCATCATAGGATTGATGTAATAACTGAAAATTATCGTAATGAGACCTAACAGATCTACGCGTTTATTCTGAGAAGATTCGAATCGAGATTGTTTTATGTTTATTCGATAAAATTGGATTTGATGTTTAAGAAAAAGAAAAGCATGTTGAAAACAAACGACGTTCGAATTTGTTACTCGTTCTCCATAAGCCATATATGAATATATCCGAAGGGATCAACAACATCTGCCGAGAAATCAATTCGACAGGTAACCGAGCATCTTAGTCCATTGTCTGATATCATGAATGATTAATTCGGAATCAAATTCTGAATATTTTACTTTGAGTCGTTCACCAGAATCTCAACAGCAAATGAAATACTCGTTAAATCGTTTAAAGTTATCAATGAAAGAAATCATCTCGAATCGAGATTTAATAACCCGCATTTATTAACATGTTCAGCACATGGAAATAAATGCTTTAATTTATCCAAATCATAAATCGTGTGTTGCCAAAAAGTCGAGAATCCAAATTTCAATGTACATATTTGATTTCATTGAACGTTTCGCTGATCTGATAGAAAAAATTTATCAATAGACCATTAGAAAACATAAGGTATGACGTTTTGTTGGTCGAGAACTTTGAATATGTTTGAGTAAATGATATGAATCAGATGAAAGAGTTGAACATTCAATTTGATTCAAATCAATGATTGATGCTAAACTTTCGAATGAATCATTCGAAAGTAATCGAAGGTTTTTTATTGAAATAAAACGAACTACGTGATGGAAAGAAATAAACATTTGCCATAAAATGCAACAAATCAATGTTTCTCTTCAGTCCAAAATGGAGTTTGGAAAGAATCGAAGTTTTGTTCTGTTAGGTAATTTGTGACATGGAAGATGAAATCGAATGAAACTAACCGTTGTGTAAGCATTTCGCATCGATAACCATCAGCAACGTCCATATCAGCACGTCCGAACACATCATTGATTTCCAAATGAGTTAAATTCGGAAAATTTTGTAGAAACTGTTCAATATCATCCATAGACATTGCTCTATCCAATATTGGAATCGTATTTTGAGAGGGAAAAATAGATGATCTCATTTTCAGGATAGAATCTTACTAGGAATTGTTACTCTCAGTTGTTGTTTTTAATAGCATGTTTGAATTGAGTCAAAGCCGTGAAAGTATACGAGAGATCAATACGGAAATAAGATAAAAAATACTCGAGATTGGTTCGCGCGGTGTGCCGTTCTGATCAGAAACTATCAATGAAATGACTTGTTCAGGTCGACTTTGTTTACAAATCAAATGAGAGATCGATTTTCGGATGAATTGAAAATTAATTCTATAATTGAGATTGAAAAACGAATGAAAAATTTCATGAGCCCAAAGATATTCGAATAACGCATGAAATAATTCAGTTGGTAAACGTCCAAAAAAAAACAGATTTTTAATCCACAGTCATATATCACAATTATAAACGATCAATGTTTCGTTTTTTTACAGAAGAAAATTCATCTCTTGTTAACATTTCAACAGTTGACTTTGAAAGAAATAAGACTTCATTCTAACAAATGATATCATTCATTTGATTTAAATAACAACAAACGAAACCTATCTATGAGAACATGTTTCCTCACTCTCAACAAAATCAAATTTCATAAACCATTAAAGTATGTTTGAATTAGTCGAGAAGATTTCGTCGCAATTTCAATATCCGCATGAGTTCGAAGCGTTTCAATATCTTTCAAAGCTAAAAATATCACAGAAAATAATTTCGGATTTACTGAATTTCTTTCTACAAACCATGTAAATCTTTCATTATAATTGCATATGGATTATGTTTATTCGTTTGTTGACTTTCTTTTGCTCCCCATTGAAGAATATTTTCTAAACTCATCAAAACGATGTCACTTGTTTGTGTATTTAATTGAAAACACAACATTGGAATTGCTCCTTGATCAACGACATATCTGTCGATGAAAAAAGTAAATCATTCAAATTGCAAATGAAATTCTGTTCAATGAATACTTTGTTTGTTCTGATGATAGACGTGTAACATTATATATCACACGAACAGCTTTCTTTTGTATTTTCTCATTTGTATTATCAGGGCTACGACCAATCAGTATCGAAAGTATTCCCACATCAATAACTGCCTGAAATGATCAGATTTATTATGAGATTTACGATGAAAATTTTGATTTTACTTGAATTTGACTTTCATTACCGCGAGTAATATTGATTATAGCATCATAAAGGGCTTCTTCGGTCAATGTTCTACGATTGTAAGATAATCTAAGTAAATGAGGAAGAACACCAGCATCAAGTACAATCTAATTTACTCCAAATTTGTTTGTCCTAACTTTATCTCGAGTTATACTTCATACCTGTATTTGTTCCTCATTGCCACCAAGAATTTCTTTTAGAGCAGACAAAGCTGCCAGTTGAACTCGAAAAGTGATATGTCTATAAATTGAATACTTAGGAGACTTAATGAACATTTTTTTGTGCATAGTTACTCGAGTAATTCTACTAGTCGAGGTATCACACCAACTTGTATAATCGCTGAAAGTATTTCATTTGATAGTTGACATAAATAGCTTAATGCAAAACAAATGTCATTTAATACAAATTCATCTGAATTAGCAAGTAAATGATTCAACATAGGCACAACTGATTCAACCTATAAACAAACAAATTGATTCGACATAAAACTCAAGGAATATTTTGCTTTTACTTTAGTAACATCAACGGATGGACTTGTGCCACGACATAGATTTAATAAACACCATGCCGCTGTTTGTAACGTTGGTAAACGCGTACTATTAGATAAAACACTTGAACAGAATTTGTCTTCTTCATTTTGTTTATTCAGAGAAAAGATTAGTTTACTTTAATAATGGTGGAAGAGCGCCCCCATTAAGAACATAATCGCGACATTGACAATCGTCTCCAGCGATATTTGATAGTGTCCAAATAGCCTAAAATGAAACGCATTTGACCAAACATCACAGAGATTTCTTTGTTTACATTTTCTTGAATGCTTTCCTTCGGACTATTTATCAATTCAATCAAAATTTGAATGACACCAGCATTGACCAAATATTTTGTGTGGTGAGATGAGCCACCTGCCATATTCAATAAGACCCACAAAGCATCGTGCTACAAATAACAAAATATCGTTGTTCTTATGAGAGATTAGAAAATAGTGTACTTGGATTTGATCGTGTTCAGAATTTAATAATTGAATCAAACGGGAAACTATATCGGGATTGACAATTTCAATTGACAGTTGTTGATTTTTCGAACTAGCAACTGAATAATAAAACGATTTATTCCAAATGAAATGAAAACAATTTTTCAAAACCTATATTCAATAATTGTCGATATTTAGATAATGCACCTAGAATTTGATTGACATCATCGTTGAACAAATCATCAACTAATATATTTCTTACGACCTAAACGAAATATCATCAAAGTGCGTATGATGTTTATCGTCATTTATTAAATGTTTTGGATATTTCTATTCTTTCTACACTGAGGTTCACATGAAATGGTTTTAACAATATGAAACCTTTACCTGGTATCGATAATAAGTATCAAGAATGAGATTTAATCGTTTACACACATTGCGAAGTGATAAGATGAGTGTCGATTCATCGAGGTGATCAAGTATTCGATACGTAATTTCGGCAGGTAATCGAAGAATTGAACAAGTCATTGCATCGATCACTAAAAATTCTGAAATCAATTTTGTTATCGAGTTGGATTACTCATCAAAGGTTTTCATGATTCTATATCGTTTGGGAAATGAAACAGAAAGCAGTTTGATTTTTAGCTTTTCATTATCAAATATATTATTGTTGATATTGCATATTTGACAATGAAACTTATAAATCGAATTTGATGTTTTCGTCTTCACGATAAACTCAAAGGTGGATTCTAAAAGTCGAAAAATATGTGTTGGTTTACTTTATTCATCGTTAAAACAACTTCATTGACTGTCAAAGATTGCGAAATTACATTTTGCATTGAAAGGACTGAAGAAACATCGTAAAGCAAGTAAGACCTGAAGATGTCAGTAGTATAGAGGCCGAATTCAATGAAAAATATACGTAATACTATAATGTGTAAATATAAAATCAACATGTGGGTCAAAGTGAATGATAAGAATGAATAAAAAAATGAAGTGCAAAGAATATGGGTGAGGATATGAGCGCGTGTTCTTTTTTTGTCATCCAAAAATTGAACAAACCATAAAATCAGTGAGTGCGTCTGTTTACACAAAAAACTTTTCCCCAGTGTAATCGATGGAACTGAAAGTCTGTGTGTAGGTTGTCTCATAACTTTATTAGCGAAGTTCGAATATGAGAGTTGAACCATCAAAACTTGGCTGAATATTATCCAAAAAATTGTTATTTTTGATCAGAACAATCTCGGCTATAATACGAATTTGTTAAAGTCACATTGCTTGAATAAGGAACAGCTACGCTGTTACTTTTCACGTGTTGAAAACTGAGATGACATAGAAAATATACTTTCACGACATTAAATTGTTTTCGATGAAAATATTTTGTTCATTTGAAATAAAGAACATAGTATTTGCCTAAACCAATTTGTATAACCTCAAGTTAACTTCAAATAGTTCATTTTATAATCTGCTTTTTATATTAAAAGTAATTAAAAACGTTTTCGAAAATGATCTAAAACATCGATATGCGAATTGGAACATTATTAATCGTTTGTCTTTGTAAGTCAGAGGATAATTCACCTTGAATAAATGAAATTCAATATGAAATATAAAAATGATTATTGCAGTAAATCATGAGAAAAAGAGGGTAAAGATTAAACATAATTTTACACGTTCACTCTACGTGCTTTATACTTCTCATAAATAGTACAGAAGGAAAAAGTCTCATTTATATTGATAATTGAATACGAACATGACATATCTAATGAACCACATAATTACATTTTTCTGGAAGATTCTATTAATTATAACACCTATATTTGATTATACAACATCAGTACGATTTAATATTTATGAAACCTATTCNTAGTCGAGGTATCACACCAACTTGTATAATCGCTGAAAGTATTTCATTTGATAGTTGACATAAATAGCTTAATGCAAAACAAATGTCATTTAATACAAATTCATCTGAATTAGCAAGTAAATGATTTAGCATAGGCACAACTGATTCAACCTATAAACCAACAAATTGATTCGACATAAAACTCAAGGAATATTTTGCTTTTACTTTAGTAACATCAACGGATGGACTTGTACCACGACATAGATTTAATAAACACCATGCCGCTGTTTGTAACGTTGGTACACGGGTACTGTTAGATAAAATACTTGAACAGAATTTGTCTTCTTCATTTTGTTTATTCAGAGAAAAGATTAATTTACTTTAATAATGGTGGAAGAGCACCACCATTAAGAACATAATCGCGATATTGACAATTGTCTCCAGCGATATTTGATAGTGTCCAGATAGCCTAAAATGAAACGCATTTGATCAAACATTACACTCATTTCTTTGTTTACATTTTCTTGAATGTTTTCCTTCGGACTATTTATCAATTCAATCAAAATTTGAATGACACCAGCATTGACCAAATATTTTGTGTGGTGAGATGAGCCACCTGCCATATTCAGTAAGATCCACAAAGCATTGTGCTACAAATAACTAAATATCATTGTTCTTATGAAAGATTAGAAAATAATGTACTTGGATTTGATCGTGTTCAGAATTTAATATTTGAATCAAACGAGAAACTATATCGGGATTGACAATTTGAATTGACACTTGTTGATTTTTTGAACTAGCAGCTGAATAATAAAACGATTTATTCCAAATGAAATGAAAAGAATTTTTCAAAACCTATATTCAATAAATGTCGATATTTAGATAATGCACCTAGAATTTGATTTTCGTCGTTGCTGAACAAATCATCAACTAATATATTTCTTACGACCTAAACGAAATATCATCAAAGTGTGTATGATGTTTATCTTCATTTATGAAATGTTTTGGATATTTCTATTCTCTCTACACTAAAGGTTGACATGAAATGGTTTTAACAATATAAAACCTTTACCTGATATCGATAATAAGTATCAAGAATGAGATTTAATCGTTTACACACATTGCGAAGTGATAAGATGAATGTTGATTCATCGAGGTGATCAAGTATTCGATACGTAATTTCAGCAGGTAATCGAAGAATTGAGCAAGTCATTGCAACGAGCACTAAAACTTCTGAAATCAATTTTGTTATTGAGTTGGATTACTCATCAAAGATTCTCATGATTGTATATTGTTTGGGAAATGAAACAGAAAGCAGTTTGATTTTTAGCTTTTCATTGTCAAAGATTGAGAAATTACATTTTGCATTGACAGGACTGAAGAAACATCGTAAGGCAAGTAAGACCTAAAGATGTCAGTAGTATAGAGGTGGAATTCAATGAAAAATATACGCAATGCTAACGTGTAAATATAAAATCAACATGTTGGATGAGGATAGAGCGCGTGTTCTTCTTTTGTAATCCATAAATTGAACAAACCATAAAATCAGTGAGTGCGTCTGTTTACACAAAAACTTTTTCCCCAGTGTAATTGATGGAACTGAAAGTCGATGTGTATAGACTGTCTCATAAATTTATTTGCGAAGTTCGAACATGAGAGTTGAACCATCAAAAACTGACTGAGTATTATCCAAAAAAATTGTTACTTTTGATGAGAACGATTTCGACTATAATACGAATTTGTTAAAGTTACATTGCTTGAATAAGAAAGAGCTAATAAGAGATCGCTGTTACTTTTCACGTGTTGAAAACTGAGATCACATAGAAAATATACTTTCACGACATTAAATTGTTTTCGATGAAAATTTTATTCATTCGAAATAACGAACATAGTATTTGCCTAAACCAATTTGTATAACCTCAAGTTGATTTCAAACAGTTCATTTTATAATCTGCTTTTTATATTAAAAGTAATTAAAAACGTTTTCGAAAATGATCTAAAACATCGATATGCGGATTGGAACATTATTAATCTTTTGTCTCTGTAAGTCAGAGGGCAATTGACCTTGAATAAATGAAATTCAATATGAAATATGAAAATGATTATTGCAGTAAATCATGAGAAAAAGAGAGAAAAGATTAAACATAATTTTACACGTTCACTCTACGTGCTTTATACTTCTCATAAATAGTACAGAAGGAAAAAGTCTCATTTATATTGATAATTGAATACGAACATGACATATCTAATGAACAACATAATTACATTTTTCTGGAA
>CAJNOJ010000478.1:41191-63051 GCA_905250025.1 Adineta ricciae
GCAGTAAATCATGAGAAAAAGAGGGTAAAGATTAAACATAATTTTACACGTTCACTCTACGTGCTTTATACTTCTCATAAATAGTACAGAAGGAAAAAGTCTCATTTATATTGATAATTGAATACGAACATGACATATCTAATGAACCACATAATTACATTTTTCTGGAAGATTCTATTAATTATAACACCTATATTTGATTATACAACATCAGTACGATTTAATATTTATGAAACCTATTCGCAACAGTATTGTTTATACTACTATGTTCTCGATGACATCATCGATTATAATCGATTATCACTTCCTAGCTATCAAAATATTCCTTATTGTCTAGAAGATAGTTCTATCGATATAGTGTCAACTGATGAAGTGATGAATTATGATCGTTTTTATACATTTGCACAAATGAAAGTAGCCAAAATAACAAGTGAAAGTTTAATTGAATGGTCTGCTCCGATCAATGTGGCGGAACATTATCAAAAGTTTCTTAATGATGTAAATGAATTATCATCATCACAAGTTTTCTATAACTGTACTAAAGGATGGTTTGGTCATCGATGCCAATATACATTGTATCATAATGAATTGACTTTTAGTGAATTGGTGAAAGCGATTTTTCTTGAAAGGCGTGTTGATACAAAATGGGTTAATTTTACGAATGGTACGTGTTATATATATCTATCATGCGATCGTGGTCCAAGTCCTGCGTGTTTAGACTGGCGTGAGATTTGTGATGGAAAACGAGATTGTATTGATGGAATTGATGAACCACAAGAATGTTTTGAACGTGAATCAAATGAATGCCCAGAAGGGTATTATCGATGTCATAATGGCCAGTGTATACCTGATGAATTTAATAATGATGAAGATTTATTAAATCCGGATTGTATGGATTGGACAGATATGACGGAAGATGGTTGGAGTAAAGACTGTGATGGTGATCCAGCATTTCGTTGCGAAGAACATATCTGTAAGCGACAAAATGAATTTTCTTGTGGTGATGGTCAATGTATAGTCATTTTCCAGATGCTTGAAGATACTTGTAAACATAATCGTTTCTTATACGCAATGAGACATTTAATTGATCATTATTCCAATTCTCATTTATCTGAGAAATGCTTATTTATCATGGCTTGTTTAACAAGAATCTACCGTCGTTTGATATATGATGATGAAAAATGCGAAAAAATTCTATTGCAAACTTCTAATTGTCCATCCACCCCATTTCTTTTCCCTTTAACTCCTGTAGCTTTTGGTCATGTGTACTTGATATATGCAGTAAATGGAAGTTCATTCTCGTATCCAAAACAATATTTGTCACCATTTCTTATTTGCTACGATGAAGAATTATGTGGCTCAATTCTCAGTACACCAGTAATATATTACAATGGTTATACCTGTCAACATTACTCGAATATAGTAGGTGGAATGAAATATTATTCATGGGTAGGTCTAATGGAGAATATTTATTCATTTTTTCGACCATGTGCTCCAATGATACCATTGAACTGTACAAATCTTTTTCGATGTGAACAGTCATCTAAATGTATATCCAAACATCGTTTATTAGATGGACGCTATGATTGTATGGATCATAGTGATGAACAATTTAATAATACATGTTCATTAAATGATCCATATCGATTTCAGTGTTCTTCTAAAAGAGAACTTTGTATTTCGCCGTTACTTCTACTCAACGATCAGTTTGATTGTCCAGATGGTGAAGATGAAAACGACCTTGCGCAAACTATTGGCTATGAATTATTTCCGCCATTTCCTATGTTCTGCGATGGACGTACAGACATGGATCCTTTAATTATAGATGATCGGGAACAAACTGATGAAACCGATTGTGGATCGCATTTTCCATGTGATACTCCACATACACATTGTGATGGTTTTTGGCATTGTATCAATGGTATTGACGAAGCAAATTGTTCATCATCATTATGTAAACCCTATCATCATCCATGTGTTTCACTCATTAATATGTCGATGGAATGTTTACCCATAGAATTTGCGGGTGATGGTATAATACATTGTCGTGGTGGATCTGATGAACGACATTACTGTCGAAACAAGTTTCCTGATGAAGTTGAGAGACGTTATCGATGTTTGCATCAATCATTTAAATGTATCAAAACTACCTTATTATGCGATCGCTATGGTATTGATGAATCAGATGATAGTGATCTATGTGACAACGAAGAAGTTAGTATTTGCCCGGATTATTATTATAATCAAAAAGATTTTGCTGGTATATGTTGGCCACAATGGACGTTAAACCGAACGGTATCGGAGAATATACTCTGCAATCTTGATGAAACAAACTACGTAATAGTTTATAATTTTTCTGACGCAAAACTCTATTTAAAATTAATCGGCATTGATAACTATCCACCTGTAACACAAATTATTTCACATTCTAATGAAAACAGTTCAAAACAACAACAAAAATATATATCTTCACGTTCGTCAAATACTTTACTTTATTATACTCATCGAGCATGGTTTTGTAATCGAGGAATAGTCATTTTTACCGGTACACTTGATCAACGTCGATGTTTATGTCCACCTCCATATTATGGTGACCAATGTCAATTTCAAAACCAACGTGTCAGTCTAACATTGAAATTTACTACGCAGGATACACGAAATTTTCGAACGGCATTTTATATAATCACTATGTTAATTGATGATGAATATGTTATTCAATCATATGATTATAATATCTATATTCCTATACGAGATTGTGAATATAAATTCCATTTATATTTAACATATGCATCTCGACCAAAGAATTCAAGTAAAAACTATAGTATTATTGTTCGTGCATTTAATAAACAAACTTTAACATATTATACAAGTTGGTATTTAACAATTCCATTTCAATTTTTACCAGTAAATCATTTGGTCGAACGCCTTATAATTCGAGAACAAAATTTCCAAAGTCCTAATGATTGTCAATTAAAATGTCATGATCATGGACAATGTATGAAATATGAGAATACAGGAGATGAATTTTGTCAATGTTTCGAAAATTGGTGGGGAAAATTCTGTGAAAAAAGTTATCATTGTGATTGTTCGTCGGACTCGAAATGTATTGGCACAATTAACAATCAATCTATCTGTCTTTGCCCATTGAATAGATATGGTTCACATTGTTATTTAACATATTCTTCTTGTCAAGATAATACATGTCAACATGGTGGAACATGTGTACCATATGATGATCGAAAATCTAAAGAAAATTTGACTTGTCTTTGCACAAAAGAATATACAGGTGAAAGATGTGAAATTTTTGGTACTAAAATTATTATATCATTTGATGAAACAATAATTCCTGAAACATTTTTTGCTCATTTTATTACGACAATTCATGATGATGATCATATTCGTACAACAATTCTACAAAAACTTCCATATGCTGGAAATGAAGTCACTTTATATCGTCCAACACCATTTCATATTCTTTTCGTTGAATTTTCTCAAAACTATTATCTTACTGTACTTNCTGGAACATTCTATTAATTATAACACCGATATTTGATTATACAGCATCAGTACGATTTAATATCTATGAAACCTATTCACAACAGTATTGTTTATACTACTATGTTCTCGATGACATCATCGATTATAATCGATTATCACTTCCTAGCTATCAAAATATTCCTTATTGTCTAGAAGATAGTTCTATCGACATAGTGTCAACTGATGAAGTGATGAATTATGATCGTTTTTATACATTTGCACAAATGAAAATAGCCAAAATAACAAGTGAAAGTTTAATTGAATGGTCTGCTCCGATCAATGTGGCGGAACATTATCAAAAATTTCTTAATGATGTAAATGAATTATCATCATCACAAGTTTTCTATAACTGTACTAAAGGATGGTTTGGCCATCGATGCCAATATACATTGTATCATAATGAATTGACTTTTAGTGAATTGGTGAAAGCGATTTTTCTTGAAAGGCGTGTTGATACAAAATGGGTTCATTTCACGAATGGTACGTGTTATATATATCTATCATGTGACCGTGGTCCAAATCCTGCGTGTTTAGACTGGCGTGAAATTTGTGATGGAAAACGAGATTGTATTGATGGAATTGATGAACCACAAGAATGTTTTGAACGTGAATCAAATGAATGTCCAGAAGGGTATTATCGATGTCATAATGGCCAATGTATACCTGATGAATTTAATAATGATGAAGATTTATTAAATCCGGATTGTATGGATTGGACAGATGTGACGGAAGATGGTTGGAGTAAAGACTGTGATGGTGATCCAGCATTTCGTTGCGAAGAACATATCTGCAAGCAACAAAATGAATTTTCTTGTGGTGATGGTCAATGTATAGTAATTTTCCAGATGCTTGGTGATACTTGTAAACATAATCGTTTTCGATACACAATGAGACATTTAATTGATTATCATTTCAATTCTTATTTATCTGAGAAATGCTTATTTATGATGGCTTGTTTAACAAGAATTTACCGTCGTCTGATATATGATGATGAAATATGCGAAAAAATTGTATTACAAGCTGCTGATTGTCCATCCACTCCATTTCTTTTTCCTTTAACTCCTGTAGCTTTTGGTCATGTGCACTTCATATATACAGTAAATGGAAGTTCATACTGGTATCAAAAACGACTTTTGTCACCATTTCTTATTTGCTACGATGAAGAATTGTGTGGTTCAATTCTCAATACAACAGTTATATATTACAATGGTTATACCTGTCAACATTACTCGAATATAGTAGGTGGAATGAAACATTATTCATGGATAGATCTAATGGAGAATATTTATTCATTTTTTCGACCATGTGCTCCAATGATACCATTTAACTGTACAAATCTTTTTCGATGTGAACAATCATCTAAATGTATATCCAAACATCGTTTATTAGATGGACGCTATGATTGTATGGATCATAGTGATGAACAATTTAATAATACATGTGCATTAAATGATCCATATCGATTTCAGTGTTCTTCTAAAAGAGAACTTTGTATTTCACCGTTACTTCTACTCAACGATCAATCTGATTGTCCAGATGGTGAAGATGAAAAACACCTTGCGCAAACTATCGGCTATGAATTATTTCCGCCATTTCCAATGTTCTGCGATGGACGTACAGACATGGATCCTTTCATTATAGATGATCGGGAACAAACTGATGAAACCGATTGTGGATCATATTTTCCATGTGATAATCCACATACACATTGTGATGGTTTTTGGCATTGTATCAATGGTATTGACGAAGCAAATTGTTCATCATCATTATGTAAACCTTATCATCATCCATGCGTTTCACTCATTAATATGTCAATGGAATGTTTACCCATAGAATTTGCTGGTGATGGTACAATACATTGTCGTGGTGGATCTGATGAACGACATTACTGTCGAAACATGTTTCCTGATGAAGTTGAGAGACGTTATCGATGTTTGCATCAATCATTTAAATGTATCAAAACTACCTTATTATGCGATCGCTATAATATTGATGAATCAGATGATAGTGATCTATGTGACAACGAAGAAGTTAGTATTTGCCCGGATTATTATTATAATGAAAAAGATTTTACTGGTATATGTTGGCCACATTGGAAGTTAAACCGAACGGTATCGGAGAATATACTCTGCAATCTTGATGAAACAAACTACGTAGTAGTTTATAATTTTTCCGACGCAAAACTCTATTTAAGATTAATTCGCATTGATAATTATCCACCTGTAACACAAAATATTTCATATTCTAATGAAAATAGTTCAAAACAACAACAGAAATATATATCTTCACGTTTGTCAAATACTTTGCTTTATTATACTCATCGAGCATGGTTTTGTAATCGAGGAATAGTCATTTTTACCGGTACACTTGATCAACGTCGATGTTTATGTCCACCTCCATATTATGGTGACCAATGTCAATTTCAAAACCAACGTGTCAGTCTAACATTGAAATTTACTACGCAGGATACACGAAATTTTCGAACGGCATTTTATATAATCACTATGTTAATTGATGATGAATATGTTATTCAATCATATGATTATAATATCTATATTCCTATACGAGATTGTGAATATAAATTCCATTTATATTTAACATATGCATCTCGACCAAAGAATTCAAGTAAAAACTATAGTATTATTGTTCGTGCATTTAATAAACAAACTTTAACATATTATACAAGTTGGTATTTAACAATTCCATTTCAATTTTTACCAGTAAATCATTTGGTCGAACGCCTTATAATTCGAGAACAAAATTTCCAAAGTCCTAATGATTGTCAATTAAAATGTCATGATCATGGACAATGTATGAAATATGAGAATACAGGAGATGAATTTTGTCAATGTTTCGAAAATTGGTGGGGAAAATTCTGTGAAAAAAGTTATCATTGTGATTGTTCGTCGGACTCGAAATGTATTGGCACAATTAACAATCAATCTATCTGTCTTTGCCCATTGAATAGATATGGTTCACAGTGTTATCTGACATATTCTTCTTGTCAAGATAAGACATGTCAACATGGTGGAACATGTGTACCATATGATGATCGGAAATCTAAAGAAAATTTTACTTGTCTTTGCACAAAAGAATATACAGGTGAAAGATGTGAAATTTTTGGTACTAAAATTATTATATCATTTGATGAAACAATAATTCCTGAAACATTTTTTGCTCATTTTATTACGACAATTCATGATGATGATCATATTCGTACAACAATTCTACAGAAACTTCCATATGCTGGAAATGAAGTCACTTTATATCGCCCAACACCATTTCATATTCTTTTCGTTGAATTTTCTCAAAACTATTATCTTACTATACTTCAAGAAAACTATTTACCTTTAAGATCAATTTACACAAAAGTTCTTTCTTCGAATCATTGTCCATCAATTCATATGTTATTCAATCAAACAATTCTAAATTATCATCGACTTCAACGTATTAAATATTATCATCTTCCATGTCAAATGAATACAAGATTAAAATGTTTTTATGACGAAGCATATATGTGTTTATGTAATCTTGATCACTATGCTATTTGTTTTGATTTTATTCATAATATGACATATAATTGTCAAGGTACAAATTATTGTAAAAATAATGGAAAATGTTTTCAAGATCATCCAACTTGTCCAACATCATCTACATGTAGCTGTGATGAATGTTTTTTTGGAAGTTACTGCCAATTAAGTACGAAAGGATTTGATATTTCTTTAGATTCCATACTTAGTTATCATATTCATTCACATTTAACTATTTTTCATCAACCTTTTCCATTGAAAGTTGCTTTTATTGCTACAATAATTCTGTTTTTATTAGGAATTATTAGTGCTTGTTTATCTCTAATTGTATTTCGACCAAAGAATTTTCAAAGTGGTTGTGCGATTTATCTTTTTGCTTCTTCAATCAATTCTCTTCTTACAATGATTGTATTTCTATTAAAATTCATCTTATTACTATTCGCACAAATGGATTTGATTACTAATCGTTCTATTCTCTTGATTAATTGTATATCCAGTCATTTTCTTATTAAATTTTTACCAAATATTAGTGATTGGCTCAATGCTTGCGTGGCCATAGAAAGAATATTTATAATCTGGCAAGAAGTTAAATTCAATAAAATCCAAAGTATATCGATTGCTAAAAGAATGATATTTTTTATTTATATTATTGTTATTCCTACAGCTATACATGATCCAATTTATCGTCAATTAATAGAAGATGAAACAGAAGAACGTATTTTATGCATTGTAGAATATTCATCAAATGTTAAAATCTTTAATTTAATCATAAATATTATTCATTTATTTGTTCCATTTATTGCAAATTTGGTCTCTGCTATCTCGATAGTTACTATGATAGCTCGGCGTCGATCTAATATACGAACAAGTCAAACTTATAGTCAATCCTTATGCCAAGAAGTCAATGAACATAAGCATCTAATTGTTAGTTCTTGTGTTTTGGTTATTTGTGTATTGCCTCGTATTATCATGTCATTAACAGTTAGATGTATGAAATCTGCTCGTGATCCATGGTTATATTTGATTGGTTATTTTTTTCCATTTATTCCATCGATTTCAATTTTTGTCGTGTTTGTATTACCATCAAAAACATATACTAAACTATTCAAACAATTCTTTCATTGATCTCACCGATGAATGTGAATTCATATGAAAGTATACGAATGATTTATTAAACTTCATATCTTAGATAGAATACAATTCATTCTTTAGTTTTTATAACGATGCGTTGAAAGCATAGCATTTTATATTCAGTGATGAGTTGTAGTGAGCATCCTTAAAATAGTTCAGAGTATTCATGGTTTATAATTGATGTGTTGGAAACGTTTTTGGCAATAATAACACGGAGTATAAGCACTTCACACATAAGCCAATTGGTTACAATGAGGACAAGAAAATGGACGGTTGAAATTTTGTTTGCAATTGATACATGACAGAATGGTTTTAGAGAGACAAAACATGACCTTATATAACCAACACACGATTTGTTTCAGTACAATGTGGACGATTCATATATTGAAAGGATTTCTTTCATTTGAAGCATGTTTGTTTTTGTCCACATTGATAATCAGTTCCTCTCCAAATATAAGTAGCATTACACTTTGGATATTGAACATATTTGAATTGTTTTGTGCATGATGACCAATATTTTTATGTTATTCCTTGTAAATCGTGAACTGCATTCCACCAAGCCGCAGCTTTGCAATGTGGACAATTAATCTGTCGGAATGCAATTTTGCATGAAATACACGTCATTAAACTGCGGGTGGGTGTGGGTGAGGGTGAGGGTGGTGGCTGGATACACCACATCCAGTCATATTTCTCAGCTTTCTAGGATACACTTCTATTTGGGTATCGGGTTGGATACACCGACTCAACTGCATATGGTAACGTAGTGAATTGTCTGCTTTTGGATGAATACCAGGTTTAACGGGATTATGATATCACTCGCTGATGAAGTCCGTTATGGGAAAAAATTTATAAAATTTTCAAAGGAATGTTTTATTGTAAGCAACATGATAAGTTATAAGCGTTTCTAATAATAAGAAAAGAAATCTGGTTACAAAACGGAATTTTCTTTTTCTTTCCTGTGAGAAACAAGGCTTGTTTTTCTTTTTCTTTACTGGGTTTTTTCTTCCATCGACAGCATGTACCCAGTCGTATTCTTCTGTCAGACGACATTCATTTCTTATAAACTGTCTTGTCTTATTTTAGATATTTAGAGGGTTCGAAAAACAATTATTTCGAATGAGTTTCTTCCGAAAATTCTATGATACATTCAACGGTAAAGATAATAAGTTATCTGAACCGGTTAAATTAATTGGTCATATTTTTGATGAACACAGTGAGGGTATATTATTCTATGATTTTGTCTTAACACGGTTCGAAAACTTTGATCAAATCAATCAAGACCAAGAAAATAAAACATTTTCAAATGATTTTGATTTTATTGTTCAATGTGTTATGACTAGTTTAACAACGGCCGAATTATCGAAAAAATTCTCAGCTCGGATTGATGCATACCTATATATGTTTCGTCGAATCGTCGAGTATTTGGTAATTATAAAAAGAGTAACAACTTGGACACGCAGCTATGAAGCAAATGTTAAAGCTTTGAAAGAAAAAATATACGAATTATTATCGAAAGTTTTCATTGACAATAAAGGTTTACAACCAAATCTTTCAATGACAGACAAAGATCAATTAAGAAAAATGGATGTTTTGCAACATTTAGAGGCAATAACGAAAATCGATGCACAAACATTACCTTTATTTTTTGCGTTCATTAAATTATCATTTCAAGCATCTCTTGCACTCGGCGAGAATCTACAATGGAAACGAATCATATCCAATGTACAAGATTATGGAATTCCTTTGCAAGAGTTTGTGTCGAAGTATATTGACTCTGAATTAGCATTTCGACAATTTCCACTTGATCTACCTGGATTTATTGAACTTATTAACAAAAAGTCTATACCAAAAAATTCATCTGATTCACCATTCAATATTTTCATACGTCTCTGTAGATCATTAAATTTGAAGGCAGATGAGTTTTTTGGACAATTTCGACCCGTGTTTGAAAATGGTTTAAGACAAAAGTCTTTTACATTTCCGCATATTAGTAGTTTCCTGTGTATGCTTGGTGGTCAAGAAATATTTTTTGATCAATACTTGTCGAGTTATGCAGCGAATGTCGATCTCGACGATTTATGGACAATGTTTCTTCGAATTGTGACAGAACGTGAAATAAATGATATTATTCAAAAGCATCTCGCATCCAAACTCATGAACCGTACGATGAATACATCTATCTCTAACTTTAAACGTTACACAAAACTGGTAATAGAATGTAAATCAAAGGTCAAAGAGGAGTATCGTTCACGCTTTCTGGATATATATGGGAAAGTATTTCATGGCTTTATAAACAAACAACTCACTGATGAACAATATTCGTATAAATATTCTAATCAAGATCTTGTACACTTTTTATCTGTTGGTCTTGAATTATCAACAACACATGATTTACAACAGCCATCTTGCTTACTCATTCTTCATCGTTTATTATTCCAAATGTACACTCAAGTATCGAGTAGAGTTGACAAGATTCAAAGACTGTTTCAAAACCTAAGTGATTTCGATCAAGATCTCTGTGAGAAAAATGATCCGATATCCATCATTAAGGACGAATGGTTAGAAGAATTTCTGCTGCGCATTCCTGACGATTTATTACTTAATATAAAATCGTATACTTATACATCTTTATGTGATAGTCATCATAACAATCGCTGGACAATTTACGTGTGGAAAAGGATAATACATTTAAGTATTCTTCGATCAAAACAGGACAACGCAAATGATGTGCTGTATAAATTAAACGAGTGGCTGAAAGTAGTTCAGCATAATGTTTATAACAAATCGGATACATTAACAATCCTTTTAGTTATTAATTTATTCGAAATGCTTATTGTTAAATACACCAAATCAGTTTTATCTCTTCCAAACATTGAAGTCATACTCAGTTTCGTTGAAAATATTCGACAAGAAGAAATGTATGAAATCGATACAAAACAGTTGGATGAGTTTATGACAAGTGGACAGAAATCAATCGAAAATCTTTTACTTTTAAAAGGTCTGTTCGACTTTCAAGACATACACACTTCCTATTTTTCACTTTATAGGATCATGTTCAACGTATCGTGATTTAAACAATTCGACAATTGCTTACTTTTTCCTCCCTAAAATAGATATTCAACAAATATTAACTGATTTTAATCCACAGCAATACAAATTTCCTTCGTTGCCACGAAAAACTGAACTATTTATTTCATTTATCCCCAAAGACATCATCATTACATTAACTGAATCGAAAGAAGAGTATTTTAAAAGATTTCTTGAACAAGTGAATGAATGGTTACAATGGTTTGATAGATTTCTTACAATTTCCTTATATATTATTGAGTGGCTTAAGAATTTGAATGTCGATGGAGCTGCTCAATTACTTCGAGATATTCATAATAGCAAAGATAATACCTTGACAACCGTTATCCAAATGAAAACAATCGTTGAACGAATTTTAAAACTTTTTCAACCATTTAACGATCTTCAACGACTTTGTCATTTATTTAATTGTTTAACTTCATTTCAAATGATTGATGCCGGTGAATTAAATACTCGTATGAATTCAGCGAATTACATTCGTGATTTAAAACGACTACAACCCAATAATTCGTTCCATATACCTGCAAAGGCGACGATNGTGAAATTTTTGGTACTAAAATTATTATATCATTTGATGAAACAATAATTCCTGAAACATTTTTTGCTCATTTTATTACGACAATTCATGATGATGATCATATTCGTACAACAATTCTACAAAAACTTCCATATGCTGGAAATGAAGTCACTTTATATCGTCCAACACCATTTCATATTCTTTTTGTTGAATTTTCTCAAAATTATTATCTTACTGTACTTCAAGAAAACTATTTACCTTTAAGATCAATTTATACTAAAGTTCTTTCTTCGAATCATTGTCCATCAATTCATATGTTATTCAATCAAACAATTTTAAATTATCATCGACTTCAACGTATTAAATATTATCATGTTCCATGTCAAATGAATATAAGATTAAAATGTTTTTATGATGAAGCATATATGTGTTTATGTAATCTTGATCATTATGCTATTTGTTTTGATTTTATTCATAATATGACATATAATTGTCAAGGTACAAATTATTGTAAAAATAGTGGAAAATGTTTTCAAGATCATCCAACTTGTCCAACATCATCTACATGTAGTTGTGATGAATGTTTTTTTGGAAGTTATTGTCAAATAAGTACGAAAGGATTTGATATTTCTTTAGATTCCATACTTACTTATCATATTCATTCACATTTAACTATTTTTCATCAACCTTTTCCATTCAAAATTGCTTTTATTATGACAATAATTTTGTTTTTATTAGGAATTATTAGTGCTTGTTTATCTCTAATTGTATTTCGACCTAAGAATTTTCAAAGTGGTTGTGCGATTTATCTTTTTGCTTCTTCAATCAATTCTCTTCTTACAATGATTGTATTTCTATTAAAATTCATCTTATTAATATTAGTACAAATGAATTTGATTACTAATCGTTCTATTCTCTTGATTAATTGTATATCCAGTCATTTTCTGATTAAATTTTTACCAAATATTAGTGATTGGCTCAATGCTTGCGTAGCCATAGAAAGAATATTTATAATCTGGCAAGAAGTTAAATTCAATAAAATCCAAAGTATATCGATTGCTAAAAGAATGATATTTTTTATTTATATTATTGTTATTCCTACAGCGATACATGATCCAATTTATCGTCAATTAATAGAAGATGAAACAGAAGAACGTATTTTATGCATTGTAGAATATTCATCAAATGTAAAAATCTTTAATTTAATCATAAATATTATTCATTTATTTATTCCATTTATTGCAAATTTGGTCTCTGCTATCTCGATAGTTACTATGATAGCTCGGCGTCGATCTAATATACGAACAAGTCAAACTTATAGTCAATTCTTATGCCAAGAAGTCAATGAACATAAACATCTAATTGTTAGTTCTTGTGTTTTAGTTATTTGCGTATTACCTCGTATTATCATGTCATTAACAATTAGATGTATGAAATCTGCTCGTGATCCATGGTTATATTTGATTGGTTATTTTTTTCCATTTATTCCATCGATTTCAATATTTCTCGTCTTTGTATTACCATCAAAAACATATACTAAACTATTCAAACAATTCTTTCATTGATCTCACGAATGATTTATTAAACTTCATATCTTAGATATAATACAATTCATTCTTTAGTTTTTATAACGATGCGTTGCAAGCATAGCATTTTATATTCAGTGATGGGTTGTAGTTAGCATCCTTAAAATAGTTCAGAGTATTGCATGGTTTATAATTGATGTGTTGGAAACATTTTTGACAATAATATTACGGAATATGAGCACTTTCTACATAAGCTAATGTGTTACAATAAAGGCAAGAAAATCATGAGTTGTCTAATTCGACTTATATTATAAGTTGACCCTGAGTTACTAATATCAATTGAAATAAAAGTAGATGTCTATATCAGTTTTACAGTAAACTACTAGATAGGAATAGAAATAGATTTAGTTTGACTTATATTCTCTCACCCACACCCCAAATAATACACTAATCAAAACTCAACTTCTGATGATCAAAATAAAGTTTTTACTTATCAAAAATAAATCTTCTACTGATCAACAAATCAAACTGATCATTCGCAAAAACTACTGATTATTTAATTTGTTGCCTATAAGATTTTCAAAGGAATGTTCTATTTTAAGCTAAATGATAAGTTATAAATGTTTCTAATAGTAAGAAAAGAAAATCTGGTGACAAGACGGAATTTTCTTTTTCTTTCCTGCAAGAAACAAGACTTGTTTTTCTTTCACTTTACTGGGTTTTTTCTTCCATCGACAGCATGCACCCAGTCGTATTCTTTTTTCAAAAGACATCCATTTTTTCATAAACTGTCTTGTTTTATTTTAGATATTTAGAAGATTCGAAAAGCAATTATTTCGAATGAGTTTCTTCAAAAAAATCTATAGTACATTCAGCGGCAAAAATAATACGTTATCTGAACCGGTTAAATTAATTGGTCATATTTTTGATGAACACAGTGAGGGTATACCATTCTATGATTTTGTCTTAACACGTTTCGAAAACTTTGATCAAACGAATCAAGACCAAGAAAATAAAACATTTACAAATGATTTTGATTTTATTGTTGAATGCATTATGACTAGCTTAACAACGGTCGAATTATCGAAAAAATTCCCAGGCCGGATTGATGCATATCTATATATGTTTCGTCGAATCGCCGAGTATTTGATAATTGTTAAAAGAGCAACGACTTGGACACGCAGCCATGAAGCAAATGTTAAAGCTTTGAAGGAAAAAATATATGAATTATTATCGAAAGTTTTCATTGACAATAAAGGTTTACAACCAAATCTTTCAATGACAGACAAAGATCAATTAAGAAAAATGAATGTTTTGCAACATTTAGAGTTAATAACGAAAATTGATGCACAAACATTACCTTTATTTTTTGCTTTCATTAAATTATCATTTCAAGCATCTCTTGCACTCGGCGAGAATCTACAATGGAAACGAATCATATCCAATGTGCAAGATTATGAAATTCCTTTGCAAGAGTTTGTGTCGAAGTATATTGACTCTGAATTAGCATTTCGACAATTTCCACTTGATTTACCTGGATTTATTGAACTTATTAACAAAAAGTCTATACCAAAAAATTCATCTGACTCACCATTCAATATTTTCATACGTCTCTGTAAATCATTAAATTTGAAGATAGATGAGTTCTTTTGGCAATTTCGACCCATTTTTGAAAATGGTTTAAGACAAAAGTCTTTTACATTTCCACATATTAGTAGTTTCTTGTGTATGCTTGGTGGTCAAGAAATGTTTTTTGATCAATACTTGTCGAGTTATGCAGCCAGTGTCGATCTCGATGATTTATGGACAACGTTTCTTCGAATTGCAACAGAACGTGAAATGAATGCTATTATTCAAAAGCATCTCGGATCCAAACTCATGAACCGTACGATGAATACATCTATCTCTAACTTTAAACGTTACACAAAACTGGTAATAGAATGTAAATTAAAGGTCAAAGAAGAGCATCGTTCACGCTTTTTGGAAATATATGAAAAAGTATTTCATGGGTTTATAAACAAACAACTCACCGATGAACAATATTCGTATAAATACTGTAAACAAGATCTTGAACAATTTTTATTTGTTGGTCTTGAATTATCAACAACACATGATTTACAACAGCCATCTTTCTTACTCATTCTTCATCGTTTATTATTCCGAATGTACACTCAAGTATCGAATAGAGTTGACAAGATTCAAAGACTGTTTCGAAACCTAAGTGATTTCGATCAAGATCTCTGTGAGAAAAATGATCCGATATCCATCATTAAAGACGAATGGTTAGAAGAATTTCTGCTGCGCATTCCTGACGATTTCTTACTTGATATAAAATCGTACACTTATAAACCTTTATGTGATAGCCATCATAACAATCGCTGGACAATTTATGTGTGGAAAAGGATAATACGTTTAAGTATTCTTCGATCAAAACAGGACAATGTAAGTGACACACTGAATAAATTAAACGAGTGGATGAAAGTAGTTCAGCATAATGTTTATAACAAATCGGATACATTAACAATCCTTTTAGTTATTAATTTATTTGAAATGCTTATTGTTAAATACACTAAATCAGTGTTATCTCTTCCAAACATTGAAGTCATACTCAATTTCGTTGAAAATATTCGACAAGAAGAAATGTATGAAATCGATACAAAACAGTTGGATGAGTTTATGACAAGTGGACTGAAATCAATCGAAAATCTTTTACTTTTAAAAGGTCTGTTCGACTTTCAAGACATACAATCTTACTATTTTTCATTTTATAGGATCATGTTCAACGTATCGTGTTTTACACAATTCGACAATTGCTTACTTTTTCCTTCCTAAAATAGATATTCAACAAATATTAACTGATGTTAATCCACAGCAATACAAATTTCCTTCGTTGCCACGAAAAACTGAACTGTTTATTTCATCTATCCCCAAAGACATCAGCACCACATTAACTGAATCGAAAGAAGAATATTTTAAAAGATTTCTTGAACAAGTGAATGAATGGTTACAATGGTTTGATAGATTTCTTACAATTTCCTTATATATTATTGAATGGCTTAAGAATTTGAATGTTGATGGAGCTGCTCAATTACTTCGAGATATTCATAATGCCAAAGATAATTCCTCAACAACCGTTATCCAAATGAAAACAATCGTTGAACGAATTTTAAAACTTTTTCAACCATTTAACGATCTTCAACGACTTTGTCATTTATTTAATTGTTTAACTTCATTTCAAATGATTGATGGCGGTGAATTAAATACTCGTATGGATTCAGCGAATTACATTCGTGATTTAAAACGACTACAACCTAATAGTTCGTTTCATATACCTGCAAAGACAATAATCTCAAAGTCGTTTCCTATTCAAGATCGTCAACATGTTCAATGGTCAATAGCCAGTGATAAATTTCCATGCGATATTGAAATTCAATATAGCTTAGCAGAAGTACAAGGTGACATCAAATTGTTATATAAGAAGAAGAAGAAGAACGTCGCTGTTGAAAAACATGTTTTACAAGGAGAATTTGAAACACAACGAGCTGGTCAATTGACCATAACAATTGACAATGAAAAGCTTCATAATCCGCGAACTGTTTGGTATCGAATTATTCAAACTTCACTGTCAACGTGTCATTTATTCAATGGAATATTCAATATGTTTTCCCAAAAATATCACAAGCGATTCGCTGGATCAATTAAAGAAAAAGAAATAGCCGAGTTACTTGACAAAGTTTTCCAATTTATCGATAGTGTTCTTGATGGAAGTGTTAGTCTGAGAGATATGACCGATTTGAAATTAGTATTCTGCGATAAGAATATTCATATTCGAGAAGAAGTTCAAAAACTTTTTATGAATCGTTCATCGAACAATGGTACAAATCGACAACGTTCATCAACAGTTATTGTAGCCAATCCAACAGATAAGGAAATTGAACAAGTTTGTGAATGGCTTCAAATTTTTCAGTATTACAGTCATATTAATATTATTCTTAATTGTATCGAACAATTTGATATCCTATCAGCTGATGATGACGATGATTTTATTAATCATTTAAAACGTTTGCGTGATGAAAATTGTTCACTGAAAGAAATAACTCAGGCGTACAATACCTTAAAGAAACAATTTCAAAATCTTCAAGGTCAACATTTGCAACTAATTAAAACTGCATCTGAATGTACATTGATTATTGGAATTATGAAAAAATCCGATTTATATTCAGCACATGGACGCCGACGATTTCAAGAATTACGAGACAATTTAACAACTCAATTTCAACTTCAAGAACGTAATAATATGATATTAAATTCTTGGATTATCGCTTATGCTCTCTGCGAACCATTTGTCCTTAAAGCGAATAATTTCGATGAATTTGTTGATCGTATTGCAAAATTATCGAATTTTGAAGAACATTCGGTGAAACATATTCAAAGTAAATTTTTAAAATTATATTTCATAAGAATAAAAATTAATCGTTTTCTTTCATTCTTTTAGTTGTTAATGAAAATGCACAAATGATCAAAATGTGGTTATCAGCCGAGGAAACAACAGTGTTAGATAATGCTTTAATAACAATGGAACATTTATATCGAACTGGATCAGTCAAAATATGTCTCCGTCGTTTACTCAACGAAGAATCTTTTTTCGAAATTGGATATTCGATTAAAAAGCTTGCAAATGAAAATGAAGATGAAGATGAACAAAGATCAGACGTTTTGAAGTTTACCTTAACAAAAAGTGATATCGACGATCACAAACGTCAGTTAACATTTTGTAATGTTGATCTTCAAGAAAATATGCTTCACAAAAAGATTTTACTGACTGAACAATTAAATTTATTACGAACTGTTGAAGATATTTACAACATTTTTTGTAAATTAGAAACAGCGGGTCATCCAGAATATCAACTAAGAGAAGAGAACTATGATATTCATGATCGAACAGATGAAATAGATCATTTATTATCGGATTTACGGAATGATCACCAAATTCGAGAAAATCGATTAAAACGCGCTGCTGAAACACTTACCAAAAATTTAGATTTGATTCATCGTTCATTACAAGCCAATTACGACATGTGGATTCATAATTTAGAGCGATACAGACAAGATCATCATCTATTGTACTTGTTTTCGAATCGACAAATAATGATTCTCATCATTCTTTTAACAAGATCAACAACACAAAATCAAGTTAAATGTCAATTTTTAGAGAAAGTATGTCTTTCTGAAGACATCTTTCGTCATAGAGATAATGAAATGAAATTAACTATTCAATGTTTGATTCATTATTTACGTTCGTTAAAACTCAACGATTGTGATTTGTCCGAAATGAATATCACACATCACTATGAAACTCATCGAATCGAACCAAATTCCAATGCAGAAACAGCTTTAAAGAAATTATCTCAATTCTTAAGTGAAATTTTCAACAATGGGCGAGAATTATTTCAAAGAAATCATGGAAATAATGAAAATCAACAGTATCTTGTTACAATAAATTCGACACAACACAATCGGATTGAAAAGACACCTATTGAACATAATCTCGATTTGGATACTTGTTGTGTTCTCTTAAATCTTTTTCAAGATCGTTTACCATCCGCTTATCAAATCTTATGGTGTTCAACTGCCAATGAAGATGATATTCGATTGTTTTTCTTACGTATACGAACATTTCGTTATTTGACATTTGTTGTTATGAATATTGATCAAATGCATCATCGTCTTCGTGAAATTCTTTTGAACGAACAAGATGAATTAACAAAACAAGAGCAAACACATGGAACTGTTTATTATTTTTCAAATGAATTGACAACAAGTCGAAAAGGATTAAGATTCTTTCATATTCCACCAAAGTTTCGTCAACCACATCATACACATTCACAAATAACACGACTGTTTGAGCAAAATAACTGGATTCAACCACAAATTCAAATCATCTGCGGAGTCGCTGGAATTGGTAAGTCAAAAGATTACTTTTTGCCTAAAGATCCTTCATCTTTTTCATAGGAAAAACCCATCTGATTAATACAAAATACAAAACTCCTGAAACATCTTGTTTCAGTATCAATGATACATTAAATTTATCCATGTTAATCACTTCATTTCTTTCCTATGACGCAAAGTTACTAAATACTGATCCGTGTGTTTCATTCAACATATCAATTCATGCGCCATTTGAACAATTGAATCGTACTCTTCTCTCGTTATTTATCAGTAGAACATTAACTGATAATACAACTGGTTTAACATATTCATTATCAGAAGATAAACAGTGGAAGTTTTACATCGAAGTTCCTTATACAGATCAATACAAAATGACAATCGAAGAGAATTTTAATCGAATTTTGCCAATATTATCTATTATTTCTCCATACACTTTGGAGGAAATCACTGATAATAGTTATCAATTATATATTGGTGAACAGGAAGAACTCGTCGCACGATTTCTCAAAGCGTATGAGAATGGAACGATCAATCGTCAACTAACTATGACTCCAATAGGCATTGAACAACCAGTTGATTTTGAGGAACTAAACAATCATGATGAATGTCGTCGTTTTATTCATGAATGTATCAGAAAGTACGCTTCTGAATTACCACGAAACAAGATTTCTGAACTATCTTTTACAAAATTTTTATATCGTCGGATAAAATTTTTCACCAGTCATTATTATCGATATAATATGACATTTGAAAATCTCGGCTCAACTGCTCTAAAACAAATGATTCGAGAAGCTCGATCACTTTCACAAATCGATTTTCGTCATACAAATTATCCTCGTATATTCTTTGTTTATGATCCACATTTTTCTTTATATTTATTGCATGATGACTGGAACAATGTTCCAAGAGAAATCAAACAGCTATTTAATGAACGAAATCCTTCGTTGAGACCTGAATTTCAACAGAAAGATTACTATGCGAAATGCTTATCATGGTTGATTGATATTAAATATGAAGATTTCATTCAAATAATGAATGAAACGAAGTTTATTCTAACAGAAAACTTTGCGTATAAATTATTCCATGTTCATGAAAGAAAGTTAACAAAACTATCGTTAATTATTGAAGGTGATACTGGTGTTGGAAAGACATTTCTTTTGAAATTCTACTCTTTATTGTTAAATGCAAATATACTCAATGCTCCGGTGAATAATGATACTGCACCACGAATACGTGAAAGACTTAGTTTATGGTTTATGACAACAATCCTTTCGGAAATATTAGAAGGGCAAACGAACTTGATGAATTCTTTTTTGGAAAAAATCAAACCGAAACTGATGGGTCTGGGCGATAATGAAATTGCTGATAACAATGACGACGACGACGAAGAAGAAGAAGAAGAAGAAGAAAACAACCAACTGGTGCACATGTACAGTCATAGCCTTCAACTGAATAGCGACGATCTGGAAGACAATTTGAATGACGAAGATCCTGACGATCCTGTGCCGCAACCGGCTAATGCTCTTTTGGTAGTCCCTCCGATTGTACAACCAGGAGTAATTGTCGATCTTCCATTATTAGAGGAAATAAAGAAGTCCTTACTAAACTATGAATATAACAATGATATGTTACGATATCTGTGGAAAACGCTTATCACGATTGCAAGTGAAAACGCTATGAATATAGTACAAAGCTTAACTTTCGCTTTATATGAGCACGTCACATCTCAATTATCTGCTTTGCCATTAATTGAACCAAGCTCCCGTCTTCAAAAATTACTCAATGAAGTTCGTTCACCAACAGCACACGTATCCATTGGAATCCTCAATGAATATCTGATACACAGTCAAGTAAAATCACTCTTCTATCGTTTATTATTACATCCTGGTGTGACCGAAGAACAACTCGAACAATTTATGTTCCCAATCTGTCAATTAGCACGCGAATTATCCGATATAGAGTTCGTCGTATTCTTTGACGAGGTCAACACTGCATCATGTCTTGGTCTTTTCAAAGAAATGTTTATTGACCGGACATTACACGGTAAAGATCTACCAGAAAATCTCTTTTTTACCGCTGCAATCAATCCATCGGTTGAAGCAAGTCCTGATTCTGGTATTCATCGGCGAGATTATCTTGTCCATCAATTGCCGCAAGCATTGGAAAATCTCAAAGTGTGTTATGGACCATTGGAACAAACATCGTTGAGAAGTTATATTAAGAAAAAGATTCAAATACTTCACGGAAATACCAACGCGAATCAAAGATTGGAAATGCCTTTAGAAGAATATGCGCAAGAAATGTTATCGGAATCAATTTTGAATGCACAAGAATTTTGCGAAAAATATTTAGGAAAAAATTCGGTTTCTCAGCGAGAAATTCAACGCTGCTTCAATTTAATCGATTTCTTTTGGAAGATTCGATTCGATGACGAAGTGGATATAGCTGATGATGTGTACCAGCCAAATCCTATTCGATGTATTGCATTGGCATTAGCTTTAATTTATTATTTTCGTCTTCCAACCATCGAAGATAATGAACAACGGAAAAATTACGAGACACCACCACGAGAACAACTTGCTG